>CM051032.1:41273615-41566115 GCA_027627225.1 Congeria kusceri | reverse complement strand
ATCATTGTCTCCATCATTGCCTCCATCATTGTTTCCATCATTGCCTCCATCATTACCTCCATCATTTTGCCTCCATCATTGCCTCCATCATTGCCTCCGTCATTGTCTCAATCATTGTCTCCATCATTGCCTCCATCATTGCCTCCATCATTGCCTCCATCATTGCCTCCATCATTGTCTCCAGCATTGCCCAGCTCCAACTGACTGATATTTCTTAACTTGTTAGCTGACACGAGTAGTCGATGTTTTATCTCTTCAATATATTGTAGGGGTAATGATAAATTTATATCATTACGATCCGTCACTCGCCGTTTAAAGGAACAGATATAACACCAACGTGTATTTCAACACTGAAATTGTTACACTTATCAACAGATTCCATATTAGCATATGACATGATATCATCATGGGACCAAACTACCAGGAGCAAATGTTGAGATGACAGCAAGGGCAAATGTTGAACATGCTTCCTAGTAAACCGAATCAAACGCCCGTTGGTCACACAGGTAAGCAACTGGTGTCCCACGAAGTGCAATAGAAATAAAATTGATTTCTGAAATGGTCTGGCGCGAACTTAAGAACAGAATCAGTTGAGTAGCAAGTTATTCACGATTATATTTGTGAGTCATTTGTGATATGAAACGCCAAAGCCTTCTTTTCAATCGACCACCTCATGTCCGTAAGTTTTAATGATTTATGAAGAAGTGTTACATTCTATATACATGGTAGTAGAACTTTTCCTTTAAGCGATAATGTTTCTGAATAATATTCTTTTTATTAAAGATATTATGTCGATAACCTATATAATATTGATAAATTGTTTTAAAATGTTATCAAAAGCTTTTCGTGCATTTATACCAACACCATTATTCGTTTTTACCAAGTTTTGTATTTAAAAAAAACTACAAAAACTACAACATTTGGAATAAGAACTCTAGTATTATATCAAGAAAATCATAAAGAGTGTCTTCAACGTGGCTCGACCCGATGGCCTCCATATCAAAAGTCTGTCACGCTTACCACTTGGCCAAGTCTACTATAAAAGTAATTTTAAGGCTAGGTAATTGACGATACGACAGGATTTATAACCACGCCACCAAGGATAAAGTCCGTCAAACACCGTTGACAGTAAACGAATGTTTTTACAAGCCACGTCCGTCAAGCAATGAAGTCTTAGTTATCTGAATGGCTAAACACATTGTCAATCAGATCTCGTCGTAAGGTCAATTGGTACACTTAGTTTCGAACAATTCAACGCAAATAACAGAGGTATGGTATTCCTCTGATTCAATCGTTTCGCGTTACAAAGGCTTCATCGACATACTATAACCTATTTCAATTGATGAATATTCATTAAACGACACGGTATTTCTAATTATTTTTGTTTCACGAATGTTATTTCGCTTCTTTATATATACTATTTTTGTTCACATTTTGGCAATTGCAATTTCTGACAGTCTTTTAATAAGTCCCGTTAAGTTGTTGAATACTTACCGATTCTGAATGACACATTGCATATAATTATAGTACAGCTCTGGTGTTTTTAGCCCTTGGATACACAAAAAGTTTATATGAGTGATGTGAAATTTAAAATCGCTTCTTTCGGAGCTATACATGTGTTTTAATACGTCATCATTTAAATATTTTTACAGTCTCAATGACGACGCGTAAGGTCATCTAGGATATATCGTGCCCTTTATTGAATACTTTGCAGCATTTTCGATTTAAACACTGGTTTTAACACCCACGTTCATCAAGTTAAATTATTATTTTCAGTTTGGGTTGGCAGGAAGATGTAGAATAGTATATTAAGTTTTATTGAGTTTAAAATAAACATATGCAATAAAGCTATGTAATCTGGCTTTTTACACCCAACATTACGGCTTCTTCCTGAAACTGCATGACGATGATCTGAAAACTGAACGATATGATGCTATGTCTAAATCTTTTTTATAAAAAGACGAGATGTAGTTGATACTTGTTTTTTGTTTCATTTCATCGTGGCTCAGAAAGTTGCAATTATGCTACTCTGGTTTGCACGTAGCCATTGAGTAATTAAATGGTAATTAAATTGAATATTATTTTCTTTTATTGCTGTTTAATTTGAATTGCGATGCTATGAGGTTAATTTGTATTTACACTTACATGTTTTGTGAATAATTCTGGGCCATGTGTAAGGTTTGGGCGCCCGTAAACCGGTTTAAACCCCCAATGCTTTGCACTTACCGTTCCAACGCGATGACCCCAGTTTTATTAATGTGTGTTTTGTGTTTGTTATGTGTTTTTGTGATGTGCTGTGTAGTTTTTTGGCAATTGGTCACTTGCCATAAATAAAGGACCTCGGGCTGCTAACAAGAGTTCTCTTCAGCTGTCGCAACTGGAGTTTCGCTTTGTTTGTTTTTAATGTTTTAAAGCTGTTCTCAGATGTACTACATTTTTTGTGTTAAGGGCCACGAGTTAAATGCAGATATGCCTGCAGCAGTTTTGCTATACTCATACTTTTAATTCTCTGTTCACATTTAATGGTTTACTTAGTGCTCGCGTAAAATAGCATTGTTAAAAAAAACACATACATGTACGTTAACATTGTGCATAGCTGAGCTGTGATTTGTATTATTTGATGTTTATAAAATATAATTTATAATTTACAGAAGCTCAACGCATTTTATCATATCTTTATACTGGTTTTTAGATAATGGCTCGGGTCAATGTCACTATCAAAGAGAGATTGAGAAATCACAAGATAGCTCTGACATCTCCACTTCATTGCAATCATATTTAAAAGAACACGGGGACGCAATGCCACCGGAGCTGAAAGTTGGCTACATAGATGTTCTAATTCTTTACCACGAAGGCAATAGAAAGGAGGCAGAAGAATTTAGAGACCACCTTTTAAATGAAATTCAACTACCAAATGGGGAAAAGGTCCGTGCTCTTTTATATGACGAAGGTGAACTCTATGCTTTAAATAACAGAAAAATCGGACAATTGGGTGAAGCTATGAACAGGAGCACATTCGTGTTCATTTATCTTACAAAAGAATTTATACATGATAAATGGATGGAATTCTCCAGCGAGGTTTGTTTAATGGAAGCCATTGAAAATCCTGACAAGCAGTGGTGTGTGGTTCCAGTCTTCACCGAAAAGCGCAATGCCACATTTAAAATCCCACAAGGCATAAACGTATTAAACGGATTAAATTATTACAGTAAAAACCAATATTATTTAATACAAGTAACAAGTTTGATTGTTAGCAGGATTCAAGCCAGGAAGGATGCAGATGATAGATTAAAAACCCAGCAGATAGAATGGATAACGAACAGAAAGGAAGACAAGACATTGCCTATATCGACCTCGGAAACAAGTAATGAATTTACTACATGTAATATTCCGTCCAGCAACGAAAGCACCATTCAAGTCGGAATGCGCCATAGCAATGAAGAAATGACCGCTCTGAAGTCTAGATCCCCAGACGTACAATCCCAAGTTCAGCAGTACAGTGATCAGAAAGACATTGAAAGGGTTGGTCCAGAATGCGCTGAACAGCAGAGTTCAGATCCTGTCTGTTCCACAACAAGCACCTTACACTGTGACATGGTGATGTCTTCCCCAATGTCTCAGCAGTTTGGTACTCATGGACAGACCGATCTCCCAAATACTTGTGGTGAGCAAGACCAGGAACACAATAATGACTTTCCTTACGCGCTGAATGTAATAAAATATTTCCATTACATAATAAAATAAAGCTACTACCCCAGATTGTTTTGAGGCGACATACAAATAGTAGTGTTGTGTCTTTTAAAATGATTCAGTGTTGAACATATTAACATTAACAACATTTATTCCATGGACAACGTTTTCAACGAATAAACATATACATGTATAATGTAATTGTTTTGTAAATACAAATGTGTTCAGAGTTTAATACCTTACAAATTTAACAATTACATTAATGCCACCCCTTTTCGAGGTTAATTTGTTAATATAAGGGTTTTATATGTCTTTTCAGGGAAAAAAGAGGAAGAACTGACGGCTGATAGCAGTTTATATGAAGAACTTAACCTGCAATCGTTTGATGTAAGTGGCAGATCCATGTCCGTTGTAGGATATTTCTGTAAATGGTTTGCTTAAGTTGTTTTGATTAAATTAGCCCACATTAGCTCAGATATATAACACTAGTTCAAAAACCGGGCCTACTTTTTTAAATAAATTTGATCTCATATTTTCAGCCCATCAGCTGTTTGCAGTCATATACACTAAAGAGCATGTAGCCCATTATATATTTTGCTAATTAAATACCAGCCATGATTACTTTTACTGTTTCTTTAAATATTCTTAATTGGAAACAGCCCCAAAGTTTACACCGACTAATTAATTAGGTAGGCACACGTATAAGTAGTTGTCCTACAGGCCAAGCGTATTTACATGTTCCTTAAACTTGTTCTCCTGTAAGTTGATCTAAGCCGACATTTGGCATAATGGTACACAAAAACCTTCGGACAGTAATGTCCTGTTTGTTTATAATATCTTAGCGAAAGAAATTTCAAATGCATCTACAGTAGCTCAATTGAATTAATAAAGAGTAGGGAAATAGCAAATATTTTAAATGTTAATTTTGTCATGCTATCCCCAGTATGTCACAACTTAGAGAACAAATTTGATCACAAGTATGTTTGTTGGTTTTCAAATACTATACTTTATACCCGTGTATTTATTTCAATAATACAGCTTAATTGCATTTTTTTAAATTGTTCAAAACTATTAACGATGCCTTGGTAAACGCAAACAAGTGCAATACAAAATTTTGTAGAAATCTAGCTTAAACTGAGTACTTAAAAACGTATCACCAGTGCATCAAGTAAACAAAATGTGGCCGTCATCAATTTGACTGCGATAATGTTGTGATGATGTCTATTATATTTGTACAGTTGCTTATTAAGATTGACGATCACAACGCGAAGACAGAAGGAACATCTATGAACCCCGTTGATTTCAGTACAGCTGCTGGTGGAGAAAACAAAACAACACACCTTCTAGAAAACACACGTCAACAAGAACAAACAAGATCCTCTGTTGGTAAAGGCAAAGACTGTACCAGTACTACTGGTGCCTTACAGGGGTCGGCGTTGATTCCACGGTTTGCTGCACTGTTAAACTCTGACACTGCTTCGTGTTCTGAAACAGGAAACCAGTCAAAAAACCTTTCGGAGAACACAGCTGAACACTCGCAACCAAATACACCTACTTCTGTGAATCAGAACGAAGAATTGAACATACAAGGTAATACTGTTGTATGTGAAGCATAACTATTGTTACATAATGAAATCAGTCATACGTTTTAAATTTGTATTTCAGTTGTTATATGGTGTTTCTTGGATGGCATACATATATGTCATTTCATCTGTCCTACAGTTTGACACATTAGGACTAGAAGGCCAATGTTAATTCAAAAACACAAAGCCATTAATGATACATAATCCCCAGTGTACAAAGGTTTTATCTGGTGACTTTCAATCATGCGTTGTGCATTATCAGCTTCTGTTTATCTGCACAATGAACGTAAACAAACTGTGGCAAGTATGTTTTTTTTACAATTGGTGTGCATATTCCTTAAAACATACATTTATATACACAGATGGGCTCCCTTTACTAAGCGCCTGTGACGTTGCAACTCCATTACATAATGCAGAAAGGGAAAGGAACACCTGTAGAAATGAACCTAGTTATGACGTACATGATTCTGGAAAAATCAACCGAGATGCAACACCCAGCTCTTCAACTGTTATCAACCATTTTAATACAACTGTAAGAATTTTACGTGTTTCTAACCACCACGTTGGCAGGTTTATATATCGACATGATTCTACTCATATTTGATATTATATAAGTGTTGTTTTTTGTTAATACAAGATAAATAGTAACAAAATATAATAAAAAAGGTCGGTGAAGAAATATTAATGAATAAAAACAAATCACATAATGAACCGGAAGTGTGGAATTGTGAATCACATAAACTTAAGTTTGTCTCTGATATGTTTTTAAATGCTGCCGTATTGGTGTAATAGAGAAAATAGATTTTTTTACCAAATGGTGTGATATTATATTGTTCCAGATAATTACCGAAGGTGCAACCTATATTCAGATTGGTGGTCAGAATATGATTAAAGTAGCTAATTACTCACCTGATAGCGACGATGAGACTAACAAAAGCACAAGACAATCTCAACAAAATCCACGCCATGAAGAAGAAATGGATTATCGAAACAATGGAAGTTCGAATAATTGGTAACAACAATTAATGCACTTTTCCACTTAATGTATTGAAAATTTAAATAAAATCTTTCGAATGGACCGGCACTAGTTTAATTCAGCGAACCAATTGTTTTGCATATATATATATCGTTATAATTGTGATTCATTTACTAGTACTTTTACATGTATTTCGGTATTGATTACAGATATTGGTGTCATAAATTTATGTCATAAGTATTAGTAATCTGATCTAAATTCATATTTGAATAAGAAATATATTACCCAGCGTTGCTCATCGTCAAGAGGAATAGTTTTCTAAGAATATACATATATTTGATATGCTATCTACGTCAAAAGACTTTAATGCTATCCATTAAACCAGTGAGACAGATGTTGAAATACCTTCACCAGTCCACAGCCACAGCGCTGATGAGCAGCGTATGCATTCCCCTCAGGAAACTCTCCCCTCCTTGGGTGCTCATGTCGACAAGAATGGCTCGTGTAAGGCTGATGCTGCAGCCTATATTCAGCATTCACAAGTTGAAATGACAGGGAAGGCTCCGGGTGTAAATGGCACTTTGATGAAGGAAGATGGTAACAGATACAAAGATTTTAAAAAGGTTAATGGCTATAGAATATACCGATGGTAAAATGTGTAAGAAAAATAATAGGGGTAGTCTATGTTGTTTGTAGAAACTTTTCGTATAGCTTTACTTCTTTATCTTTAAAAATTGAAAATGAATATTACACAACCCAAATATAATATATTTCAGGAATGTATAATTGGAACAAGCGAACATATAAGTGGGCCAAGAGAATTTAGCAAACCTACCTCACCGGCAGAGCGTGAAAATCTGAACAGGAACAGGAAAAAACCGTTGATAAAGAAAACAACTGATAAAAAGTATGATGAGGTAGGAAAACCGTTGGAGAAACAAAAGGTCCTGGTACATCCCCTGCCGAAGGAGGTGTCGGAGGTAAAGTCAAGCGCCACATTCCTACAGAAGGTTGTACGCTCAAATGTATCAGCGTTAACTAGTAATGAGACCGAAGTCAAACAAGTTGGAACAGCATCGGACCAGCTGCATCAACTGGAAGAGGATAACCATGGTATATCCGTGAGTAAGTATAAGGAAACAGAAGCTGACATAAATGATCAAATAGCTACTGCATTGGACGGTTCGTGTACTAACCATGAACAAATGCAAGACCAAAGCCACAAATGCGAAAGAGGAAACGTGGACAGTGTTGACGCACAACTGAACGGCAGTCGTGTTAAACCCAAATGGTACAATAACGCAGTAAAGGTGTGTCAGTTAGGCATGCTTGTCTGTGTCATCGTGCTTGGAATTGCAAAAATGTAACCTGCAGCATACTTTTATAGCAGTATTTTAACTTCATATTGACTTTGTTGAAATCATATTATTATATGCTTTTCAGAGAAATATCGAATTTGTTTAGTGAAAATACTGTGAAAATATAACATCAAACGGACTATTTTTCTAGATAAAATAGCTTTACCAGAAATGTTTTACCTTCCTTGGCAATTTTTTTATACATGTACAGTATTTGCATACATATGGTTCACAGAAAATACATTATGAAATTCAACAAAAATATAATTAAACGCCAACAATGCACAAAATTTTATCCCATCATACTAATTTTAGAATCATTGTGACGTTTAAGCCTATGTTACGCATTTTTATTTATTTATTGCCCAAAAGCATAAAATAAATAGAGGATATTTGTTAATTTCGGTGAATGATCGTATTTTATTTCAGGAGTAGTCCTGGAAAAAATATTTGTATGTGTATTCTGACGTCATAAAAATGACGTCATAAATTATTCCAAAAATGTGTATCATAAGTATGGTGGGAGTGCCATAATTTGTGCGTCGTTGTCGTTAAATTATACTTTTGTTGAATTTTATCATGTGTTTTCTGTAAACAAATGTATGTGAATACTGTACATGTAGTCTCTACACCTGCAAGTTCGTGGATGTTTTAAGCATTCGACTTTGCGCATGCGCATAAACTCCACGTGTTTCAATAAAAAACATCACATTAAATTGATCTGAATGTAAACAAACTATTTTATATATCAAAATTGCCAATCTTTATTCGGAAATCTGTAATCTTCCTTAAAAAATAAACATGACCCAACCACGACCTTGATCTTTTTCAACTTCCTGTAAGTTCGTGGGCAACTTTTGATGACGTCATAAGCGGAGGCCTTTCCACTGATTTTTGTGTCTTGATATAAATACGGCAAGTATTTAATGTCCTTATTTATTTCCTTTGAATTTTGTTGGATTTTAATGAAATTAATACTTATAAAATGTTTATTAAATACACAAGTTGTTGAATTTTTTTAACAATTAAATTTAAAACACAAATAACTGCAATAAACTTAATTAACATGGTCTATTTATCTGTCTATGATTTCTACGCAATTTCGTGCTCTAGTAAGTCAAGCTTTTCTTCGGCTCACACTTGCATAGAATTCGGACACTCGACGTTACGTCATTGAAGAAAAAATTACGTCATAATTTCATCCACGAACTTACCGGAGGCCACGAACTCACCAGATTAGATGCTATATACATTTGCCAAGGGAGGTAACCCTATACTCGTAGATCGATGCTATTGAAAGAAGAAGAATGCTTTTGACGTTATATTTTCAATGCAGTGACAATATAAAATCTTATATTTTCACTGCTCAAACTACGGTGGCATAGATGTGACATATGCATGTTTTTATTTATGTCGTTCCCACGACATATTAAGTCGTGGGAACGAGATCTTATCTCGTGGGAACGACATAATTATGTCGTGGTAACGACATATTAAGTCATGGGAACGAGATAATTAACTCATGGTAATGACATATTAAGGCGTGGGAACGAGATCTTTTCTCGTGGGAACGACATAAATAACTCGTGGGAACTACATATTAAGTCGTGGGAACGAGATAATTAACTCGTGGTAACGACATAATTAACCAATCCGAATACACCTTGTTTAAAAGCATGTTTCAAAATGGCTGATACAAGAGACGCTTACATAAATATCGTATTTCAATTCTGGATTAAGATATAAAGAAATTGTTTTTCTTCTGCGAGAGCAAGATGGAATTTGATTGGTTCATTAAGTCGTTCCCTCGACAAAATATCTCGTTCCCACGAGATAAGATCTCGTTCCCACGACTTAATATGTCTTGGAACGACATAATTATGTCATTCCCACGAGATAAGATCTCGTTCCCACGACTTAATGTCGTGGGAACGACATAAATAAAAACATGCACATGTCACATCTATGCCACCGTATCAAACAGTGAAAATATAAGATCTTATTTCACACAAAAAAATTGATATTTCAATGAAAAGCATATAATAAAAATTTGTTGATTTCAGCGAGAATTTTATTTACGAGTGATTATAGAACTCGGCATAGAAAATATTTTCACATGTGACATCAGATTAGGGGTTTTGTTACCCACTTTACTAGATCTATATAAATGATAATTATAAGCGTTTTTAACTGCTTACCATTTTGTCAAAACAAGCTCCTCCCAACAGGCAACATTTCGTGACGTTACATGAACGAGCGATAGTAAATATCTTTACAAAAATCTTTACTGAAGATCGGTAATCTAAAGTATTATTTTCACATAACAAAACAACAATGTTTTGTTTACAATTATTTATTTTGCATTGAGGTGCAGTACTGTAGCTTTGTATAAATAAATGCGTGTGTATATAAATTTGAATCGAATTACTCAATTATTGCTGCATGGTCGTCATGTGAGAAACTTCCTACACAAATAATAAGCACGTAGCTTTGTCGTAACTTCTGATGTGCGTGTACTTCTCTATTAGCAGGTGTTTTTTTTTTATTTTGCTGTGATATACTGTATTATGTTTAATTTCCAACAACTAAACCTTTCAGTGTAATATCTATATACAACATAGCATTTGATGTAAATACAGAGTGCGTTATGGTCATAGACAGCAAACCACGCTGATTATAATTTTTGTTAATCATCAATTATTATTTGTAACAATTATTTTTAGTATATCAATATGTATGCCGTTCAAGATAGCTACAAGCATTGTTAACATATAACTGTTCTGCTTGTTGCGTAGATTATCATGAAATAGTTGTATTTTTTAATGGACCTACATGTATGTTGTAGTTAGCGTGATACAAATGTGATATATATTGAAAATCCTTAAAATCTTCAAATATGTGCCAAACTGTAGTCACGTGTCAACTACAAAATTTATGTTCTTATTTTGTCAAACTACAAAATTTATGTTCTCAATTTGTCAAACTACAAAATGTATGTTCTTATTTTGTCAAACTACAAAATTTATGTTCTTATTTTGTCAAACTACAAAATTCATGTTTGAATTGATTTATAAAGAGATGTATTGATTTTTTGTTAAATGGGAAGACTTCATTTCAGAACATTGGACATGCAAAGACTAAAAACTTTTTATTGATTACATAATAATACATTTGACAATGTTGACAATATAAATAGGAATCTATTTGTATGAATTTAAAGCGTACAAACATGTTCAAACTTGTTTTTAAAATTATTTAACTGTTGTTTTTGCATAGCTATAGTAAGTAACTGCCTTATAACCAAACATATCTAGATGTTTTGTCTGTGAATAATTGCCTTTTAACCAAACATATCTAGATGTTTTGTCCAAGCATTATTGTTTACAATTATGCAGATTAGATTTAATGGACTGCTCACATGAGAATTCCTTATACATAGTGGTACAATGTTATTCAGGTGAATTCAGGTGTATGTTTAAACAGCAATTAAACATATAACAAGAAGCATTGATACGATTAATTTTTCTTCTCACCCAACTTAATTAAGAAATATTTTTTGATTTATCATTGTTTATCGGCCAATAAACACCAATTTGGAGTTCTGTTGCGTAAGAATTAAACCACGAGGGCGTTAGCCCGAGTTGTTTAATAGCCAAACATCATAACAACATTATTGGCCGATAAACAGCGATATTGCGAAAATTATTACGATTCTAACATTATTTGACATAAATTTTGCAATTGTACTCGGACTACTTTTTACTATGCTCAGCTCAGAATAGGGACTTCTTTTTACGTTGTTTATTGGGTAATTTAACAACGATAATTTTGTTCTTTGTCTCAAGAAAAATTAGCGAGCATCATGTTAGAATACGAGATTAACAATACAACACAATAATTGTAAGCAAGGAAGCTCCCTTGTATGGGCTATGCAAGTGTCTGTTGGGTCCAGTTAAATAACACTGCTGCAGTTGAAACTGCTCCTTGGAACGGAGATTACTTCACCACAGCACAGTCAGCACTGAAGAAGATGGTGATCACCATCATCATCTCACACAGCATAGTAAACTTATTCACTACTACCACAATATTCTATGGTCTCTATGACAACCAAGGAAGAGTTACGAGCAACCTGCAGTATTCCTGGTGACTAAGACACCCAAGGAAGATTTACAAGCAAACTGCAGTATTCCTGGTGACTGATCACAAGGATTTCAACATGTAAGGTCCATCCAGCTCGTATCCAATCTTGCGGTAGTAGTTTCTGGTGCCAACCCCTGAAACAAACAAACAGGATACTTTTTTTAAAATTCAAAACAGAATTGTGCAAGTGCAAGGTTTTGCCCTAAAATCAAGTGTGATAATGTTTAGTATTTTGACTGTAGTGTACTGTTAATACAAAAAGTCGGATAGAAACAATGTTCATGAATTCAATACATGTATACTAATAATATGTCATGGGACTTAACCAACCACAAGTTATTATTAAATTTCTTTTTTTTTTCCTTGACGTATACACGATATAGTGTCTTTCAATAAACTGCTCACAAGCTGAATCCTGGGAAAAGATTCATTCAAATGTTCTTTTTCAAATGATCCTTCCTTGGAACAAAAACTTAAGTGTGGCTCAATAAACTTGGCTTTATATATGCTTGTAATTAAGCGTAAATAAACTTCAAAATTGATTTGCAGTGTTCACTTTAAACCTGATATGAAAGCTATTTTGTGTTAGCCATGTGATGTAAATAATTAACTGTACACAGAGAGCTATACCTGATATGACAGCTATTTTATGTGAGCCATGCTCTTCTCTGGCAATCCTCTCAGCTTCCTCCATCAGCAGCATGCCGAAGCCCTGAATGAACATTATATGGTGACTGTCTGCCAACTTAGCTAGGTACTTTGGAAGCAATTAAATAAATGTATACCCGTATCAAAGCCTATACATTTGTGGTATCATCTTTTGAAAACACCTGCCATGAATATTTTAAAGTAGGCACAATTAAGGAAATAAATACAATTCACGCATTTTCAGGCAATAACAAATACTAATTAACCCGTGTTGCTAATAATCAATGCTTGATTATACATCTGTTGTCGCTAACAATGTTTAATTCAATTTTGTACAAATTATATTTAATACTTGTAAATACATAAGATAACATAAATCCACTTATGAATGTTATTTTAAGCTGTGATCTACCAACCTGATGTTGAAACTTTGTGGGATCTCGCGCATGCACAGGAACCACACTACCGTACACGTGCAGCTCTCGAACAATAGACACCCCGTCTTTCAGCTCAGGACGGAATGTGTCCTCAGAACATTTACGCAGTCGCAGCAGACCAATCAGAATGTCCTGCTCTGGATCTTCATATGACAGGAATGTTTCCCATCCTCCATTGGCTACATAGTCCCTTCTTATTAACTCAGCCTAAAAGTTAAAATTGGTAATTATTTCTATGTACAAATAAGGAGTGTCACTATGAATAACAATGAAGAAAACTGTTGAAGAAGGTAAATGGGGATCCACTTGATTTGAGTACATGTGTACACTTGCAAATTATAGAGTTTGGTAAATACAACTTGGAGCAACTTGTATCAAGCTTCTATAGTCTGTTTATAAAACAAAATAAATTGTGCAATAACTGATTATACATTTAATTCTACATGTCAAACAAAAGTTCAATGAGACTTTAATTGCTTAACATATCAGGCAATTGTACATCAGTAAATTATTTTTCACAAAGTTTCAACAATAATTTGAAACAAATTCAAAAATGATAAAGGTATAATACAGAATCAGCTAAGCCACCTCGTAAGGTTTAACTTTGTGGTGTATTTCCTGTATTCCCACTTCTCGGGTTCGCACGTCGCGACACTGTGTACCCAGGTCCTTCATTCGTGCCAGCGCCAACTCACGCAGATTGCCATGCTCGACCCCTGAACTGACCAGCGGCATGGGGATGTCCCTAGTGAACATAAGCAAAATACTGTTATACTCCTCACAAATGGAAGGATCGATATTGGATTTACGTATAGCCATGCCTAATGAGGTCAATCTCCAACAAACAATACACAGAGAATATGTATGTCTTTTTAAGACATCTCCGCCAAACAATGAAGGCCTGGCATTCTGAATGGCCTACTGCATTGTCAATCAAAGCTTGTCGATTGGTCAACACAGTGAAACAACGTAGACGATTTTGGTGTTGTTTTAGACCTGATACAAATATTGTTTTCCCTTTTTTGCTAATGCCAATAAATCTACAAGTGCTAGCAAAACAAACTAAAAACATTTGAAATGATGTAACACATGCAAATTCAACAATATAAGTTAATGACTTCACCATTTAATATAAAAATTGATAATTAATTTTAAAATGTCGAATATATAAAAACCTTACCCACTTGAATCTATCAATATGCACAAACAAAAAGACCACTTCAAGATTGGGAAACAAAATAACATTCTTTTGAGTAAGACAAACTAGAACGAACATTTGTTTTGGGGGCATGGTGATACCTTTGGACTCTGTACACTCTTGTCCATGGAGGAACTAGTGCCAATATTCTGGCTACCAGATCTATCAGTGTTGAAGGGGGGTAACTCTTGTAGCGCCCCGTTTTCCACAACTCATACAGACCTAGCAATGAACAAAGATATTGTTTGATTGATCTGGCTCTAAGACTGTGGACATTCTTAAGCTTACTTTTAGTCTTAAGATTTAAGAAATAATTTTCAATGTTGAGTTGTTTATCGGTAAATAAACAACGATTTTGAGCTCTGATGCGTATGAATCAAACCACGAGAGCATTAGCCCAAGTGTTTTAATATACGCGTATCGAATGAAAAATTGTGTATTTACAGATAAACATCAATAAAGCAAACATTATTTCGATTCTCGGCAATTACAATGCAAACTATACTTTACAGTTTTGGAACTACTTTTTGGGGTTGTTTATTGGCAATTTAACAATGGAAATTTTGTGTGTGTCATGTTTGAATACATATTAGCCAACCAAAATCAAAGCTCCTTTCATTGGTCAACATTTTAAGTTGAGACTAAGTTTGAGATTGAGAACTGTTGTAGTTGTGGTCCAGAACATCCAACAAATATGTAGCGAGATGGAATACATAGTAACTCTAGAAATCAGCAGAAAGTCCAGTTCTGACAAAATTTAAAAGAGAAAGATTAAATTTTACAACTGGATACATTATATCACTATTCAACTTGTTGATGACAAATTCAGATAGTACAAGCTCTGCAAACTTAAAACCCAGGCAACATTATTCAAGCAGTTCAAAATGAATATCCAATCCAAATACAGTAGTCCAGAACTAGTTTCAGCAACTAGGCAACTCGGCAAACCTGTTCCACGGATGACAAGTGTCGGGTAGATCTTCAACCCATCTGGTCGGAAAGCTGGATTCTCGAAGAATTCCTACAAAATATACACAATGTTTGAATAATCAATTACACTGTACAGTTTGTGAATACCATAAACTGTTTGAATACCATAAACTGTTCAATGTGTTAATACAAAAGTGGATTGACATGTAAATACCATAAACCGTTCAGTGTGTTAATACAAAAGCGGATTGATATGTAAATACCATAAACTGTTCAATGTGTTAATACAAAGCGGATTGACATGTAAATACCATAAACTGTTCAATGTCCCTCTCTAAGCCCACATTAGGTAGATCAGGCATCATATGCGCTACAACTTTGAACCCGGCGTCCTTGGACATTTGGAAACTCTCACACACAGCCCTCACAGTGTGACCTCTGTTCGTGTCCCGAGCCACGTCTTCGTAAACACTTTGCACGCCGATCTCCAGGCGAGTGCAGCCGTATTTTAACATGTCACTGAAAATCATAATGGTATTTAGCTCCTTGCTATATGTCTATGTTTGTTAAAAATGTATGTAGTCTATCAAATCTACTTTAGCTTGGATACAATTTATCAAACAGTTTTTTCATATATTTTCACATGTTTCTGATTTAGTGTGTGTTTTGCTTTTTCATTAACACCAGTGATTTGAAGATCATAATTTGGTCATTTGAGTATTTCCAGAGCTTTAAAAATACTGGATGGTCTTCCATTACAATAAATGTTTCCATAAATGTCAATCTATGCCAAGTAATTTACTGTTCTGTCCACTTGTATACAGAAATACCATGTTTTACTGGCAAGGACCACTGCATACACTCCTATGAAGTCACACACATATAGTATCTGACACGAGTTGTCATTTCATACCATATTTAATTAGAGTTCAGAAATTTTGTTAGTAAGCGAGCCTTTGACGAGCTTACTAATGAATTTCCTGGACGAGTTTATAAAAAATAAGGTCTGAAATTATGAGTGTCAGATCTTTTTTATCACATGCTTTTAAACGAAATAAAACCCTTCTAATTTTACCAAAACAAGTTGGTAATCCTCAAAGTTGTGTACTGACGACACATCATTTCATGTTGACGACGTCATTTCACCAAAATAACCTCGAGTGATTGGTCAGTCAAAGAATATGTAGCCAATGAAAATGCTTAAAATGTTATCTTACACATGTGTAAGATCAACATATTCGTACTGGCTATATTACACAGAAAACGAGGTATAGCATGTGATAAATGTGTATCCCTACCTGATGTGTTTGCGGAGGCAGTAGTCAGGTCTGGTCTCTATGGTGATACCTATGCACTTGGTCTTGCTCCGTTCTGAATATCTACAACGACATAAGAATGTAAATGAGTGTTTGAAATTAATTTGGTATGATTTTGTAGTTCACAAAATGTTTCAAAATTTATCTACGTACACCTTTTTCTTCCATTTTGGCATAACTGTCATAAACAAGTTACAAATTCATTTCAAGATCTCTTCTCTTAAATAAACAGATTTCAATAAATAATTATAAAAAAATCTCATATACTTTATGATTTCATGAACTAATTAAAACTAGGGCCTGTAGAAAATGTGGCTCAATCCTAGAAATTGGTACTGAAGTATCATATTATAATGTCAATAATTTGTATCGTCCTTGAACCTGTTATCGAACATCACCTTTTACCAGACAGTTCATTCCAGTACGAAATGCGCATTCGCGAAAGTGCGCATGACGTCACACTTACATACAGACTTTTATGAAAACGGTAACCTATTATGATATCTCGTTTGAAACAAATGCGTCAAAAACAGGTGAAAGGATTGCATTTTTTGTTGTGTATTCGTTTTTAGGTGCAATTTACTATTACGTTTTGAATGCAAACATCATTAACTGCATTTTCTGCATACAAAAGTGCTTTTCTAGTTGGAAAAAATTCATGGCAGATACTTATTTTGTCCTCCGTGTCTAAGTCACGTGATAGTCATATGACAAGTAATGGGACTTGGTTTAGATACTAGGATTTCACGGTCATAGGTTATGTTTTAACCGGTCGCCAATTTGTTTTGTCTGCTAGGGGTGACAATAATCGCTAACTGTTCTTACACATTTTTCATAGAATTTTGCAGTTAAATTTTACAGATGAGTTACTCAATGATTAAACTATTTTAATCGTGCTCAACCTGCTGTTTTGTCGAATTTGATTTTAAGGAATAATCATAAAAACCCTTAGCTTATTGATAACTGGTTTGTAGACCATAAAAAACATTTGCCATTCAAAAGAAGGAAATAAGCTGAAAGGAATACCCCCCCCCCCCCCAACCACACCCAAATAACTTCTTTGTATTATATTAACAAAACCTAAAGAAATGCTTAATAAGCTTTGAGAAATGTTGGGGACAAGTCAGCTGATTTCATGATATCTTCTACATTTCACAATTATGATTCCTTGAAAATACAACAAACCACAGCAGCTGTTAAGTAATAAGCAATGTTTTTTTAAGGCCAAGTTAGGGCCAAATTACCCCAGCTGAGAAGTGCCATTTATATATTCCCCACACACCCCAAACTTAACTTTTCTCCTTGAAGTATTCAGTGGTTGCATGATAATTAGAATTAGCTTCTTTCTTTTTTTAAGTTTAAGTGTGGTTTTTTTAATATCAATTATTTTCCAAAAAGCGCACGAAAGTGACAAAATATATAGCCAATTATGCATTTTACTGCAATGGTTCTTCTTTACTGGTTTGCCATGTTTAATCAAAATACATGGTAGTTACCTGCATTGGGTTATTCATATTTATGCCACCAGTTTTGTTGTAAGATCATATATACACTTTAATTAAAACTGAGGGGAAATGCTTTGCAGCGCGTATCACAGGAGACAAATGATATAAAAACACCTTGATAAAATCTTTGTTGCTGTTATTTCTAAATTTCCTAATCTCCCCGCCATGACATTATTTCCCTTACAAACGGGGCCTGCTACCACTTCCCCAATTGCTGAAACTGTTAAGTGACTTACTTGACGGCCTCATCCACACAGCTACTGGTGTGACCTGACAACGCATCATGGAGGTTACGGATAAAGTAGTCCCTGTATTCATCCGACAGGCACATGAAAGTTCCACCCATCACGATGAACTCCACTTTGTCCACGCTGTGACCCAACTGCTTTAACTGGATAAAGGTCAATGCGGTTTTTTAAAGATTTTATTTATAATGTGGTTCTTTTTTCTAATAAATGGATATGGGGATCTGCATTAACTGAAATGCTAGGCAATCTGCATTAACTGAAATGCTAGGCAATGTGGTCTTTGAAAACACAAATGTTAAAAGTGTTTTCTCTTTAATTATATCTATCATATACGGTACAGCTCAAGCAAAACAAATATTTCACTCGCCCTCGCCAAGTCACAATTTTTGAAGTATATATTCTATAGAAAGAAAAAAAACAAAGGGCCTTTTTTTTCAAAAATTAGTTGCAGCTAAAGTTCCTTCCTTTACGATCACCTACACATTATGGTTCTTCAGCTGTGGAAGTTTGAGCAAAATTCACCAAGCAATGAAAGAGGAGTTAATTACACAATTACCTGATCCACCCTGTGTCTAGTTTGCAGGTATGGGTTGTAGCGAGCACGTATTGCACGCATGGACGTAGGCTGAAAGAAATGTGTAAGCAATCAATTAACAATGACACAATAATGCTACATGGAACCTATCTATAAAGATATTTTCAACATCTGTACTCGATTACTTGTGACAAAACTATATTAGGCTATGCAAAACTTCAAAAATGTTAGTTATTTTGTATTCCCTGTAAGTTTAGCTGTATTTGCAATATTAAGAACACCTTATTCATGGAGACACATTTTCCATCAATACATTTTTAACTGTCCTTAATTTAACACATGCCTAAATAACCAAACAGACTGAAGTATATTTAGCGCTTGGAAGGACACCCGTATCATACCTCATAGCCTGTGTAGGACTGGGTGGAATATTCAAAATCTGAGTCTGGCCCTCCAGGACAGTACCTGTAAGACAAACAGTCTGTCAGTGGACTGAGTATAATGACAAGGTATAGTGAAACCAAGAGTTTGCCAAAGATTTGAACATGGAAGAGAGTTCTGAAACATATGTAAATAAGAACATGGAGTAAGCATTCAATTACTTTGAAATGTTACTTACTGCATTATGTATAGGTAGCAATGTCAAATACAGGTACTTATGACAATGGATCACATTATATACCATGTATCACATTATATTCTTTCTGGATGCAAACAAACAAATACAGTTTATGCATAAAACCCAAAACTATTGCTGAAGTCCATTAAAAGATTGCAGGCAAAATGAGTCCATGAAATTCTGTTTATTCTAGGAAGAGCTTTGCAGTCCTGTGCTAATTGCAAAAGACAATCTACCCGTAATGTATTTCTTACAACCTTTTATACAGTTGACTGCCGATGGCTCGAAATCGCGGGGACCGGCATGAAAACTTTGAGCCATCGAAACTTCAAGCTAAACGGAGTTCAAAAATTTTAACTTTTATATGAACGGGCCGTAATCCATCTGCCTTATTTACAATTTTCAATTGTAGAGTATTTAGATGTTTAAAATGGTTATTAACGGATATCAAACATTTATTTATATATTTTATTAATGTCATTTATGTGAGATTTGTTAAGGATGTGAAATCAAATATTGCGTTTACTTAACACCTGACACTATTCAAGCACATCTAATCTATTAACGACTCTGAAGCGTGTTCGAGCCAAACAAACAATTAAATGTGTGAAAACTGTAACTGGGACTGTGACAAACACTTCAAGCCAACCGAAAATTTCACCCTCGTTTATTTGAGCCAAAAAACAGAAATTTATATGAATATATACCAATAAAATATCGGTCCCTCTAAGAACCTCGCAGCAACGAGAAAAATCGAGGCAAGCGAGTTCGAGGCATTGGGAGTCTACTGTATATAAGCGCAAAAAATGCAAATAACGATCTTACACGCAAATATTTCCTGTCATGGCAATGTGGGGACATCTGTGGGGTTTACACATGACTGCCACCACAGCAATCTGTAACATGATGGTCTTAATATACTGATAGACTGTGATATTCTTTAAAAGGTCTATTTGCAAATGAGTAAACATACTTCATTTTCACAGGGCAATTGAAAAGCAAGCGATACAAATTTATATAGAAAGCATTTGCTTACATAAACATAATTTTCATAAAAAATTTGTCAACAATGTTTGTAAAACCAAGGAAAAAATGTGGAAACCGCATTAAAGACGGATGTTTTATTTTGATAACTGTATATGTAAATAATGATTCGGATAATAGCAAAATATACATTATAACTGCACATTGATCGAGTGGATAAATATTGTACCTTTTAGTGTTTTATCCAGGAAGGCAGAGGGGCATGGCGCAATATATTGAAAAAGGGCATTGTGTTCTTTTAAAAGGGCAAATGTGTGTCTGTGTTGTCTATAGGTATCATATTTATATATACAAATTTTATATAAACAAGAGGGCCCTGAGGGCCCTAGGACGCTCACCTGACCCTCGTAACCCAATAGGAATTTGCATCCCTGAGGCGTGGCTTATTTTTATCGCAGGGGCATAATTTGAACAATCTTGAACAAACCTCTGGGCCTTGCAGTTTCAGGTAAAGAGGTCATTTTGCTATTCAAGTCTATATAAACCATGTGACCCCTCGGGGGTGGCAAGATTTGACCCCAGGGGCATAATTTGAACAATCTTTGGAGAGGACCACAATGCAATGTTACGTAACAAATATAGGAAAGCTGTGGGCATTGCCATTTCAGAGGAGAAGATTTTTAAGTCATTTTGCTATTTAAGTCTATATAAACCATGTGACCCCCCCCCCCGGGCGTGACCAGTTTTAACCCCAGGGGCATAATTTGAACACTCTTTGTAGAGGACCACTATACAATGTTACATACCAAATATGAAACCTCTAGGCCTTGCGGTTTCAGAGGAGAAGAATTTTAAAGTCATTTTGCTATTTAAGTCTATATTAACCATGTGACCAATGGGGTGTGGTCTGTTTTGACCCATGGGGCATAATTTGAAAAATCTTTGTAGAGTACCACTATAGGATGTTAAATACCAAATACAAAAGCTCTGGGCCTTGCAGTTTCAGAGAAGAAGATTTTAAGACATTTTGCTATATAAGTTTATATAAACCATGTGACCCCCTGGGCGTGGCCAGTTTTGAACCCAGGGGCATAATTTGAACAATCTTTGTAGAGGACCACTATAGGATGTTACATACCAAATATGAAACCTCTGGGCCTTGCAATTTTAGAGGAGAAGATTTTAAAGTCATTTTGCTACATATTCTATATAAACCATGTGACCCCCATGGCGTGGCCAGTTTTGACCCCAGGGGCATAATTTGAACAAACTTTGTAAAGGACCACTAAAGGATGTTACATACCAAATATGAAACCTCTGGGCCTTGCGGTTTCAGAGGAGAAGATTTTAGAAGTCATTTTGCTATATATTCTATATAAACCATGAGACCCCTGGGGCGTGGCCAGTTTTGACCCCGTGGGCATAATTTGAACAATCTTTGTAGAGGACCATCATAGGATGTTACATACCAAATATGCAACCTCTGGGCCTTGTGGTTTCAGAGGAGAAGATTTTTAAAGTCATTTTGCTATATATTCTATATAAACCATGTGACCCCCGGGGCGTGGCCCGTTTTGACCCCAGGGGCATAATTTAAACAATCTTTGTAGAGTACCTCTAGAGGATGTCGCATATCAAATATGAAAGGTCTGAGCCTTGCGGTTTCATAGAAGAAGATTTTTAAAGTTTTCACTTTTTAAATCTATTTCTAGCTCTGGTGACCTAAATATTCAGCGGACCGGAAAGATTTGAACAACTTTGAAAGAGGTCCACCCAAGGATCATTCCTGTGAAGTTTGGGGAAAATCTGACAAGCTGTTTAGGAGGAGATGTTGTTTGAATGAAAAGTTGAAGACGCACGCACGCACGCACGCACGCATGCACACATGCACGACGGACAACAGGCGATCACAAAAAACAAAACATAAAAGCATGTTACCACACTATTGTAACAAATGCAAGTTTTGGCACACGCAATATTCAATATTCACACGGATTAAACTAATGAGAAACACGTATTGTATGTTGTATATCTGCCGAACGCGTTCATTTCATGTAATTCTCTTTACATAACGTAAGTAGTACGCGGCGTGTTTTAATATAAACTTGATTGTCCGTAACGTATGAGAAATTTGGGAAGCAAAACTGTGGATCACATGATCATATTCTAAGTAATTATAGATTGATACTTTATATTTACAAACCTAAAGATTCGTAGCAAATATATAATTACCTTTCAGTTCCGTCTGCCCTTTGCACAAATTTTAATAATCTAAAGGTATTTTTTGCCACTTTTACACTCTCCTTTCAAATTTGTTCCAACCTCCGTTTGCAAGACGGCATTTTCCGTCTTCACAAATAGAAGAAACAAGTTAATCAAAAAAACTTTTTCACCAATCATTATCCGACGATTAACACGCAAGTACAAAAACAAGAACTGCTCTACGTATGTAAGGTTTTAATTGGGAATGTTTGAAAATAAAATATAATCTGTAATGAAAACTTCTGTGTGAGGCCATCTTAAATGACACGTCCGGGAATATTTTGTAGGGGCTAGTATTTTTATTTGACATTTGGGGCCCTAAAGGTGTTGAAAGGTAAGTCATATTTGACACTCTTACCAATATACAACTGGGTTCCCTTTCACACGTCAAGTCTCTAGACAGAGAAACCGACTATCGGTGAACGGTACTTGACCCAAAGTCAAGCAACTTAAGGTAATTATTTGCAATTTTACATTTTTGCAGTGCTAAAAGTAGTTGTCAGTTGAAATAATGAATCGTATTCATTCAAAAAATCAATCCGTAATGAACACGGATAGTGAGATGGGGATTTGTCCAATCTAAGAGTTTACGTTATGTATCATTAAGTTAATGGTATACGCATTATCAATTAGATCTTAATGTCACCACTTTGGTTGGTTTAAGAATCAGGTTCTAGAATCAAGCTGACAATCATTAGTACAGTAATTGCCTGATTCAAATCGCGTTGAAATGTGTGTCGGTAATAAATCGAGCACAGTAACTGATTTAATCAAATCTATTAGAAATGCATGTGTGAATAAATGGAGCACAGTCAGAGCATTAATAACTGGAAACAGTGGGTGCCCTTTTCGCAGACATAGGGCCTATAAAAGTGGTCAACAGGCAATTAAGATCGTTATCGATTAGGGCGAGTGGCGGCTTTTGCCTTTGAAAAGGGCAAAGTGGCGCTTGAAAAAATGGGCATGGCGCCGCGCCGCGCATGAATTGCCTAGATAAAACACTACCTTTAAAGGCAATTGATTCTCAGTGTTGTAGTTGTTTTGTTGTTTTTGTCTTTTTATTGTTGTTTGTTTGTGTGTGTTCTAGTTTTGTTTCTATGTTTTACTTTGTGCAGATTCTTCAATTTCATATTGAAGTATGAAGAGACCTATGATAATGTACATTAAAACAAATAAAGATTTACAAGGCAGTTAAATATAAAGTAACCTAAATGTATGAAATGTGGGAACAACACTGTCATCTCTACTTACTCCATTAGCTGTTCAAACAGGTTTGGTATCCAAAACGTAAGAACTGAAGGAACAACTCTGTCAAGTCTACTTAATCCACTAGCTGTTGGAACAGGTTTGGTTACCAAAATGTATGAAATGCAGGAACAACACTGTCAACTCTACTTACTCCACTAGCTGTTCGAACAGGTTTGGTTACCAAAATGTATGAAATGTAGGAACAACACTGTCAACTCTACTTACTCCACTAGCTGTTCGAACAGGTTTGATAACCAAAATATATGAAATGTAGGAACAACACTGTCAAGTCTACTTACTCCACTAGCTGTTGGAACAGGTTTGACAACCAAAATGTATGAAATGTAGGAACAACACTGTCAACTCTACTTACTCCACTAGCTGTTCGAACAGGTTTGATAACTATAATGTAAGAAATGTAGGAACAACACTGTCAAGTCTACTTACTCCACTAGCTGTTGGAACAGGTTTGATAACCAAAATGTATGAAATGTAGGAACAACACTGTCAAGTCTACTTACTCCACTAGCTGTTCGAACAGGTTTGGTAACCTATGTGTATGAAATGTAGGAACAACACTGTCAAGTCTACTTACTCCACTAGCTGTTCGAACAGGTTTGGTTACCAAAATGTATGAAATGTAGGAACAACACTGTCAAGTCTACTTAATCCACCAGCTGTTGGAACAGGTTTGGTTACCAAAATGTATGAAATGCAGGAACAACACTGTCAAGTCTACTTACTCCACTAGCTGTTCGAACAGGTTTGGCTTTCAGCTTTGGAAGCAGCACCTAAAATTCAGTTCACAATATTTCTTACACGCCATTAAACCATCAGCAGTACCCTAACAGAAACACAAAATTACTCTATTGAAGACTGAATGTAATAATGCAATCAACAATGAATAGACAACATCAAAATTTATTGTTTGCTTTTAAAAAAAAAAAAAAAAAAAAAAAATTTTCAATTTTAAATCTTAGAAAATGCAATCAAAACGAAAACTTGAAAGTGACATACTGTAAATAACCCTTGACTGAAAAAAAATATAACCAAAAAAATTTTATTCAGATTTTTTTTTTAACATTTACTTTTTATTTACATTCTAGAAAGCTGACTTGACTGTTTCTATACTGCCACTTGTAATTGTAGACCAGGCCCGTATTCACCAACCCATTTTTATACTTAAGACTTAAGAATAAGGCCTAAAATAAAATATTGTTTGTTTCCCCTCCCGCGACCGACCCAGTAAAATCGCCGCGACCCCAAAAAAATTATACACCAAACAAAACAATATTTTATTTTATTTGTGTGTGAAAATGCGGGGTGAGAATCTTTAAAAAGAATCCAATAGCTTGTACAAATCTTACTTTCAAAAGACGCTTATAAAATGACGTTAAACGGACAGTTCTCTGGAACGCGTAATTCGGCGTATTTTGACGCATGCTTTTACGAAAAGGATGCCATAACATTCAGTGTCAGATTCTAGGGCACAACCATTTCCGCTGGCATATGCATGTTTTTTTAAAGACAAAGAACGCCAACCAGCAATTAGCAAACTCGCCTGTATGAACCAAGTGTCCATTATCAATAAAATCTTGACGCAGGAGGAGTCAGCTTAACAAGAGCCAAACGCATAAAATTTTCAACATGCAGATGAGCGTCGTCATTAGAAAGTTTTTCACGCACTCATTCTTATTTTAATTGGTAAAGGTGCAAGTCATTTTTATTTTTATTTTTTTTGTAACACATTTTCGTTAGGTATGTGTTTTGTTATAGATATGCGTGTTTTTAACAGGCGCGTTTGTAATAAATTACTACAAATTAAAATAGTAAATAAATAAATAATTATTAATAAATGTAATAATTTTGGTGAATTTTGGTGAAAGGAACCGTTTACTAAGAACATGAATTACGACGTCATGTAACTCGACAAACTGATTGCGTCAAACGTCTTATTTTGTTTAAAAAAAACAATTACTAGATCAAGTGCTAATTAATGAAAGTGTTATTCAAACTCATCACTGCACACGGATTAGAATTATGCAAAAATTTAGGCTGAGGCAAAATTTGAATGAAAGTTAGCGGAACTAAAGTCCTTGTCAAAAATGAAAGTAAATAAACTTCAGCGCCTTTTCTTTTTATTTTAATTTATCCAAAAATGTTCTGTAGCTTTCTTTTTATTAATGAACATTGTCCTATTTGTTTTTATTTCCATAGAATGCTAATTCATTTATGCTCTAGCATTTTCGTTGTTCAGATACAGTATTACAGATTGATGCTTTTAAACACTATCCACGTATAACACGCTTTTCAGCTACAAACTGCTAGCCGCAGTTTGACAGTCTACGTTGCTATGGCTGTTGCTAACAGCGTTCTGTTTTGGATGCCCGGCAAATTGCAACGTCCCGCTATTACTCCTTAGTTTTAACAGGTTTTCATTATTAACGCTCATGTTTTTAACATATGTTTAACATATGTTATTGTTTGTTCAATGTTGATAAATTATTGTAATTAAGGTAATTAGAACATAGTATTACGTAAATAAGCAGAACTTTATTAATCTACTACAAAGAAAATATTATGAATTTATACTATAACGTAACATTTTGAACAAAAGGAAAACATGAATGAAAATGACTTATTGTGTATTAAAATAAAATATTTTTTCCACCTACCTACCCACCCTTTTTTAGCATGGGTCGCGGGAGGGGAAACAAACAATATTTTATTTTCGGCCTAAAGAATATTCTTTAATCTGTGTCGTTCTGGAAAGGCTATTAATTTGGATCTTACTTGATATTTACTAACTCTAATTATAGCATTCTTTATTTAGAACGATTTGTTATTGACTTAAGCAACATTGGTACCCTGAATACTTGCAAAGGCTGAAGTATTTGTTCTTGAGCCTACGTCTATTCTTTATTCTTAAGGCTAAGAATAGGTCGGTGAATACGGTCCCAGGGGTACTGACCTTTTTATACTGTTGTGGAACTGCTGCAATGATGTCCACCAACCTGGGCTGGCTGGGGAGACCATACTTGCTAGCTATCTTGGTCTTCACTCTGAAATAATTACATCCAAGGGTAAACAGTTATTGAAATGGTACTGGTACTCGCCAAATGTAAATATAAAGGGATATTTACCCCTTTATGGGCAAAACTACATAATAAATAACTGTTTTAAAGGTTTAAATTTACATAAATATAGCAGAACAATTGCAATCAGATTCATGTATAATATTATTATCTCTCCTTTTATTTTATTTTTCCATTGTTAAATGGGTATTTTCTCTAAGTGCCTCTTATCTAGAGCGAATTCCGGACATAATCCCTCCCAGACAAAATCCCTCCTGCTCATTTTAGCATACCCCGACATAATCCCCCCAATTAAAAACACAGATGTTTAAGTTTTCATACGTATCTATTTAAATTATAAAATGGAATTAAAAATGCTAACAATACCCATTTTCGTGAAAAATTAATTGCTTATTAAAGTGGCAATAAAGTGGACGATTGACTGTTTGTGTCTGTTTTAACACAAATTAATCAATAAAGTAGCAATTACTGCCTAATGCAAGACCACCGTTGGGTAAATAATTAAAATAAATAAGCAGACATATATCTAAAATATTGTGTTTAATTTTGCAACCTTGATGGCATAAATATTTTGTTCAACAATTATCTTTTAATAGAATACAAACATGGTTTTTAAATGCTAATGGGGGATTATGTCCAGGTTGTAAAACATCGGGAGGGATTTTGTCCGGGTACATTAAATAAAGGGGGAGGGATTATGTCCTGGAGGGATTTTGTCCGGATACCATCTAGAGCATTGTACATGTAAGAAACAGTAAGAAAACCGTTCATGCTTACCTGTTGAGGTTGACATCCCTGTTTTGCTCATGTGCCTTGATGAGCTCACTGACTATTTCTGACACAGTGATCACCATCAACTCTTCCTTTGAGGCACTTACCAACTCTGAAACCAAATTTTGAACTGTTCAGCTATTGTAGTAACTGCTTCAAGCCCCTTTGTCAAATTTGTTAATATAAAACTTGTTTTTGTCACAGGCCTGTTAGAAAAAGACCATTAAAACTTTAGAAATTTCACCCCTAAAAAGTTCAAATGGTTATTATGTAGGTCATCAATTCCAACCATGAAAAAGTCAAATTTACAATTAATTTACTAAAAACAAACATGACAGCCTTAATGTTAATTACCACTTTGGATTTCTAAAAAACCATGTGTTCAGACATTTAATAATGCCGTTCTTTAGCATGAGATATTAAAGTGAGGTGCAGTATGTGTGCTAGGTGCTTCAAACAGGACAGGGAACTAAAAGATCCACGGTTTGCCTCTGAAACTGTGTGAAAAGATCAATGTCTTCTGTATCTTGCACTACCCCTTGTAAACAAGGATATCAGTGAACTGATGGATGCTCCCCAATGCGCTCTGCCAAGTAATGGGAATGCTAACAGGAGAGCAGAGTCCAGACAATTGTGCTCTATATATTAATTTCAGCAATCATCAAAGTCCCATAACTGTACAAAAATCATTGAAAAGGAGCATATTGGTACAGTGAACACCTCCTCTTCGTAATGAAGCTCCTCATAAAGTTTCACTGACTATTGGCTAGTAGTTGCTGAGAAACAGTCAAGACAAGAATTGCGCACTATACACTAATGTCAGCAACCAACAAAGTCCCATAACTCCAAGAAAAAGCACTTAAGTGGAACATCCTGTACTGTGCAAACCACATTGTGATAGTGAAGCATCTGAAACAGTTTCATTGTATTCTGGCCAGTAGTTGCAGATAAATAGCATAACAAGAATTGTGCACTATATTCTAATTTCAGAAATCTTCAAAGTCCCACAACTCTTAGACGGCGCGCTCGACTATTCAACCGCTTTGTCAGAGGTATGAGCCTTTATCACTACAAGCAAGAAAAATATTGACTGGAAACCGTTTTTCTATTTTCAGTAGCAGTGACCTTGACCTTGATCCCACCCATACCATATGCAATCCAAAGCGAGGTCTCGATATAAGGTATCTATGTACGAAGTTTCATTAAAATATCTCAATGCATTCTCAAATTAATTAGCGTAAACGTATGCAATCCTAATCGAGGTCTCGATACAAGGTATCTATGTATTAAGGTTCATCAAAATATCTCAATGCGTTCTCAAGTTATTGAGCGGAAACTGTTTTTCTATTTTTAGTAACAGTGACCTTGACCCCAATCACCCCATTTCAATCCCAAGTGAGGTCTCGATATAAGGTATTTATGAGTTCTCAAGTTATGCGTTTCAATGCGTTCTCCAGTTATTCTGTTTTTCTATTTTTAGTAACAGTGACCTTAACCTTGACCCCACCCATCCCATATGCAATCCAAATTCAGGTCTGGATATAAGGTATCTATGTATTAAGTTACATTAAAATATCTCAATGCGTTCTCAAGTTAATGAGTGGAAACCGTTTTTCTATTTTTAGTAACAGTGACCTTGACCCGTACCACCCCATATGCAATCCCAAGTGAGGCCTCGCTATAAGGTATTAAGGTATCTATGTATTAAGTTTCATTACAATGGCTCAATCCGTTCTCGAGTTATAGAGATATGGAGTTGTTGCACGCAAATGTTAAGTACACTAAGGGGCATAGTTCTGCTAAATTGCAGGTCAGAGTTATGGACCTTGGTCAGTGACCTTATATAATGACCCTGAAGACATGTTTGAAGTTGCAATGAAATATATGTAGTAGTTATAGAGATATGGAGTTGTTGCACGCAAACTTTAACCTGAATTTCTAAGTACAACAAGAGCTGTCAGAGGACAGCGCACTCGACTATTCTAAGTATTTCAGTTGGTACATATTTTAGATAGTGAAAGGGGCATAAATTTGTTAAAAATACAATATTTTTAACTGAAGCCTTGTCTAGTTTATAAATTTTTGGAACAAAAACTTTAACCACAAATTCTATGTAAAAAGTGGGCCAACTCTGTCAAAATACAAAACAGAGTTATGGGTAATGTTGCCCCTGATACTAGAGTTCACGACAAAGGTTAGTTCCAAGTTTCAAGTGAATAACTTGTGCAGTTTTGAAGTAACAAGACTTTAGAATATAAACTTTAAACAGAAAATCTAAGTAAAAAGGGGGCATAACTCTGTCAAAATACAAAATAGAGTTATGGGTAATGTTGCCCCTGGTACTAGAGTTGATGATAAAGGTTAGTTCCAAGTTTCAAGTGAATAACTTATGTAGTTTTGAAGTTACAAAACTTTTGAATATAAATTTTAAACAGAAAATATAAGTGAAAAAGGGACATAACTCTATCAAAATACAAAATAGCGTTATGGGGAATGTTCACCCTGATACTGGAGTTGATGACAATGGTATATTCCAAGTTTCAAGTGAAAAGCTTTTGTAGTATTGAAGTTACAAAACTTTTGAATATAAACTTCAACCAGAAAATCTAAGTGAAAAAGGGGCATAAATCAGTCAAAATACAAAACAGAGTTAAGGGGAATGTTGCCCCTGACACTGGATTTAATGACAATGGTTAGTTCCAAGTTTCAAATGAATAACTTCTGTAGTTTTGAAGTTACAAAACTTTTGAATATAAACTTTAACCAGAAAATCTATGTGAAAAAGGGGCATAACTCATTCAAAATAAAAAACAGAGTTATACGGAATGTTGCCTTTGATACTGGAGTTGATGACAAAGGTTAGTTACAAGTTTCAAGTGAATAACTTATGTAGTTTTGAAGTTGCAAAACTTGTGAATATATACCTTAACCAGAAAATCTAAGTGAAAAAGGGTCATAACTCTGTCAAAATACAAAACAGAGTCATGGGGAATGTTGCCCCTGACAATGGAGTTGATGACAAAGGTATATTCCAAGTTTCAAGTGAATAACTTATGTAGTTTTGAAGTTACAAGACTTTGGAATAAAAACTTTAACCAAGTTCAGACGCGGACGCTGACACCGGGGGTAGTAGGAAAGCTCACCTATTCTTAGAATAATCGAGCTAAAAAGGGGCATAATTCTGCTAAAATGCTGGTCACAGTTATGGGTCTTGGCCAGTGACCTTATATAATGACCCTGAAGGCATGTGCAAAATTTCAATTGAATATCTGTAGTCGATTTAGAGATAGGGAGTTGATGCACGCAAACTTTAACCTGATTTTCAAAGTACAAAAAGGGGCACACTTCAGCTAAATTGCAGGTCAGAGTTATGGGCCTTGGTCAGTGACCTCACATAATGACCCCGAACACGTGTGATGTTTCAATTAAATATCTGTAGTAGTTGCAGAGATATGTACTTGTTGCATGCAAACCTTCACCCGAATTTTCTCTTGCACGCAAACCTTAACCTGACTGTTTTAAGTACAAAAAGGGGCATAATTCTGCTCAAATGCTGGTCACAGTTATGGGTCTTGGCCAGTGACTTTATATAATGACCCTGAAGGCATGTGTAAAATTTCAATCGAATATCTGTAGTAGATATAGAGATATGGAGTTGATGCACGCAAACTTTAACCTGATTTTCTAAATACAAAAAGGGGCATAATTCTGCTCAATTGCAGGTCAGAGTTATGGGCCTTGGTCAGTGACCTCACATAATGACCCCAAACACATGTGAAGTTTCAATTGAATATCTGTAGTAGTTACAGAGATATGTACTTGTTGCACGCAAACCTTAACCTGAATTTTCTCTTGCACGCAAACCTTAACCGGACTGTTGTGGGTACAAAAAGGGGCATAATTCTGCTAAAATGCTGATCACAGTTATGGGTCTTGGCCAGTGACCTTATATAATGACCCTGAAGGCATGTGTGATGTTTCAGTTAAATATCTGTAGTCGATATATAGATATTGAGTTGTTGCATGCAAACTTTAACTGATTTGACAAGTACAAAAAGAGGCATAATTCTGCTAAATTGCAGGTCAGAGTTATGGGTCATGGTCAGTGACCTCACATAATGACCCAAAACACATGTGTGAAGTTTCAATTGAATATCTGTAGTAGTTACAGAGATATGGACATGTTGCATCCAAACATTAACCAGAGCATATCAAACTATTTGGTGAATAGTCAAGCTAAAAATCATTGAAGTGGAACGTCCTGGTTCAGTACAGCACAACTCCTTTTGGTAATAAAGCTTCCCTGAAGTTTAATCAAAATCTGACCAGTAGTTGTGTCGAAACTGATAGGACATAAATTGTACACTAAAAACTTATTTCAGAAATCTTCAGAAGTCCCTTAACACTAAGAAAAATAATTGAAGCAGAACATCGTGGTTCAGTACACACCTCTGGGTAAGGCTTAAAAATAATTAATGAATTGTTTCTCAGGCACTTTTGCCAAAAAATCAGGAGGGAGGGCAATTTTTTTTTATTTAAGTTTTTTTTTTTCTCCTACTCTTTTCTATTGGCACTATGTAATGGCTTCAGAAAACAAGTAAATTAGTACAGATTAAAGACAATTTTAAGTTTTAATAACAACACAAGCAACCCTTTTTATAAAATTCTAAGTATAGATTCATCACAAATGGTCATTTATGCAAGCTGACGTAAAAAGACAATTAATTTGAATGTTCATACCGGTAATTAAAATAAGTGCCTTCAAAATTGATATACCATCAGCATTAAAGTACTTCTATCTATAGAATTATCTTTTTGTAATTCATATTTTTATAACTGTGAAAAATAGGAATTATTTTTGCAATAAATCACCAATAATTTTTGGAAAGGAAAATCAACACTTGTAAAGGCAGCTGGCATTTTCGTTTGTTTCCATAGGACTTATAGTGACACAGATTTTCTTCAAAAAAATATGGAATGCTATTACACAAGCAAAAGCATCTACAAAACAAAAGTTTAAATCAACAAATAGACAATATTTATAAAGGTTCCCAATCAAATATGACTTTTTTTCAAAATTTACACAGTATTTCACAATTTGTGTATATCCAATTTATATAATTAAATCAGACAGGAAGAAAGTTACTGAAAATACCGAAACCTCCACCGGGGTACTCTTCTTCCGCTATGTTAAAATGCGGATTCGTTTGATTTAAAGCTGCTGTCCATGGGATCATAATTCAATACATCGTAATTTTAGTAATAATTCTTATGAACGTTTATGGTGTTTATTCGTCCAAAATGTGCTTCTTATTTACGAAAGGCATTTTTCAAAACCACTTCGTACCAACTAAATATACTATTATGTACATGCTTGTCTACTCCAGAGTCATCAGCATAAAGAAAATAGATGATACCAAGTTACCAAAATGCATAGTTTTTGTATTTTGTTTGGTTACATGCCCATTAGAAACACTTTCTGCAAAGTTGTATTTTTTTTATTAACATATTTTTGGACTGCTCCTTTCAAACCCAGGCGCGATCGTAAAAACATAGTTAATAAAAAATTTGTGGCGGGCCATAAAAATATGTTGCGGCTCTGTCTGATAAACAAATCATTTTTTTTTTTTAGCCTAATGAAGCTTCCTATAAAGTATCTCTCAATTCTAGCCAGTATTTGCGTTTCAATAGACTTGACAAGAATTGTGCACTAAATGCTTATTTCAGAAATCTGCAAAGTCCCATAACTCTGAAAAAAATAATTGAAGCGGAACGCCCAAGTACAGTGCACACCTCCTTTTGGCTATGAAGCTTCCTATAAAGTTTTATTGAATTCAGACCAGCAGTTGCTTAGAAATAGATCAGACAAGAATTGTGCACTAAATGCTTTTTTCAAAAACCTTCTAAGTCCCATAACTCTGAAAAAAATAACTGAAGCGGAACGTCCTGGTTCAGTGCACACCTCGGTAATGAAGCTTCCTATGAAGTTTCATTGAATCTTTTTCAGTAGTTGCTGAGAAATACTCCTGACAAGAAAATAGGATGAACGAAGGGAAGGACGGACGGATGGATGGACTGACGGACGGACAAAGCGGGGACTATATGCTCCCCCGAACATTTTTTCGGGGAGCATAACAAAGTAACAAGTCTCCGGAGGCAGTTGATAGGTAGGAGAATCCTGGTGCACTTGATAAAAATTGACCACATACACATTTAATAATCCAGCCTGTTTATACCAGAAATCAAAGATTCCCAATCGCTTTTCAAACTGATGGTACAGGACCGAATCTTTGTACATAATCCCCCCGGACAGAATCCCTCCTGCTCATTTTTGCATACCCGGACATAATCCCTCACAATCTGGACATAATCACCCCTGGTGATTGAATGTTCACTACCTTATCCAAACCTTGGCAATACCTTAAGAACTTGCAATATTTATAATATTGTTTTCTTTATCTTATTTTAGTATTTAGATTTGCGTTTGAAGAAACATTTCATAAAACAAAATAAAGCATTATATAAATTCACAGACATCATACCGCACATACTCAAAGATTATCGGCTCTTTCAAACGATGACAATGATCATTTTAGTTCAACAATAATGTCATATTGCAATATATAATTCAACACATATAATGCATAGCACATGTTTACGAACAAAACTATATAGCGCCTTCCAACATAACATTTCACTGTAGGCACAGTGTCTTCAGCATCTCCTGTTGCACAACAGTTGACTTCCTAGACCGCTTGGTAGCTGGCTCTCCTCGCTCATGCCGATAGATGTCTGTGTCGGCCATACACGAGTCCTCGTCGATGCACTGAATCACTGTCCATAGAGGGATTTTAGTGTCCCACCAGATGTTTGGATCCATTATTCCAGGACTCGCATATGTTGTTAGTCCGGTGCTGGTCTCCCAATGTTGCATTATGGACATTCCAAGTAGCTGGCTGGTATCTCGGTGCGGTGCACCAGAAATGCAGGCTGCGGTTTTACCCCATCACCGACTGTTAGGATCCAGGTGTTTTTTTGAAACAAATCTTATTTATTTATTTATTTAGTTATTTATTTATGCAACAATATATAGATTTTATCTTCAAACATAACAACATTATATCTATTGGATTTTTTGTTTGTATAATATTTATTTGCAACTATTTATGTTCAAATATATTCATGCATCAGTACACACACTAGCTGGTGTATGTGTTTGGACTTCAACCCACTTTGAATTTTATCCCTCATGCTGTCAGCACATCAATACACGCACTAGCTGGTATATGTGGATGGATTATAAACTGCTTTTAATTTTGTCCCAGATGCTGTCAGCACTCTTGGGGGGGGTGGGGGGATTATGTCCAGGGTGTAAAATTGTCTGGAGGGATTTTGTCCGGGTAGTAATATGACTGGGAGGGGTTATGTCCGGGCATACAAAAATGAGCAGGAGCGATTCTGTCCGGGGGGGATTATGTCCGGAAACCTACTGTATCCTCCTATATAAAATACCTACAGATAAACATCAGTTTTAAAAGAAAGAAATAAAACAATAAATATATGACAATCTCTCATGTCTTTTTTTAAGAAATCGTAGTTTCGTACAACTTTACAAAATTTAGAAAAGTATGTTGATTGCAACAACAATCGCGAAAACATATGACAATATAAATATTCATTAAATTTTAAAAGCAGCACTAATATTCAAACATAACAATTCCAAATTAATCGTTTACCTCTTTTCTTATTCTTTCCCATTTTAGGTTCTGTTAAGTGTCAGTGTTTGAAAACAACAACGATTTAATTTCAGATCAACATAAAATGTGTCAATTAGCCTTGACAGTTGCTGCCTCCTAATGTGCGCAAAGATTTTAACTGCCGCAAAGATTTCTTATAAGCGATAGACCTCGGATATGGATTTGTACATAATTTATTATAATTAATGCACATAGCGGGTCTTTGTTTAATGGAACTGTACTGTAGAAGAATGTTGAATGTTCTGGATTATAAATGTGTACATACACTGTATACATCAAAATCAGATAAGCATATATGACGATACTGTATCCCATGTAATCAATTCACAAATCTAATCTATCACAGACTAAAACTATCACAGTCTCTAGTAATCTTGCTAAATAATAACAGCCTATCCAGAGCAATGGGGACATAAGAACTGACTTCCCCGCCTCGACCATACTCGGCATATCTCGGATTACACCGATAGGCAGTATACACCGGTAGACGGTATCCCACATAATTGCACATACATGTACATTGCAGACATGTATGTCCTTAAAAATAGTTTTATTTAAAGAGATTATCATGCTCTATTATTTCATTTAATAAATTCCGTTTACTAAAATCAACCATTTTTACTGACATTATTTTACACTTACAAATCCATTCTGGAAATATGTGTCACATATGGAACTGTACTGAAGAAGAATCCAAACCACACAACATGTATGATGTATTTACTTATTATGAACATAAAGTATGAACATATTTTGTTATGAATGATATCGTTTTTGAATTGTTAAAAATGTATAACTATGTATATATACATATTTATATTTGTATTGTTCAACACTTATGCAATGAAATGCTTCAAAACTAATGCGTGTTGTTATACATGTCTTCAATGGGTGTTAAATAAAGTTGTCTTCAAATTATTATATATGGATTTAATTATGAATGTAATTCTCATTGTTTATCTTCTCCATGATGCAAATATACAACTTTCATTTTGATATGTATGTCAGTATATCTTAACATTTCAAGAAAAAAAAGGTAAAAGTGCCTTTAAATTAATTTCTTCAACCATATAGACAGTAGTCTAACATAATTAAACAGTGTTTGTGTTGTTATTCGCGCCTCTGTTGTTAACTTCCACGTTACGAAGTTGGTACGAAGTCTCCAACATCCCACTGTCTTACTCAATCTCCAAGCAGAGTTGTTGTTCGTTGCACTCACCATACATCTCTGGAATGGGCTCAATGACAACAATCTTGTCAAAACGAAACGAATGTATTTAACGCACACTAAAGTTAATTGTTGGACCGAACGCATAGAAATAAAGTACAATACAGTCACAAATCAACTTTCAGTTCCATATTTTATTACATTACATAGGCAGTAAACACATTTAATAATATTACACAATTATACCACATCGTCTTATTATACCATATGTATTCGTTTACATGCTAATCTACACTCAAATTACGCTACAAAACATCAAAATATAACAGCTTCCAACAACTACATTTGATGGGGCAAATCGTTGTACATGTGGGGCGAGTCGTTATACATATGTGGCGAGTCGTTATTAAACATGTGGCGAGTCGTTATGGGGCGAGTCGTTAATGGTGCGAGTCGTTACATTACCGAAATTAAAAATTAATGGGTTTTAACGTATCATTAATTGGGACAAAATTAATCATTTTGATTCATATTATTGGCACTTTTTTCTTGCCCATTCACGCCAATGGAATCAGTTTACAGATATAAACAAAATGGACAGCGTGCATTATGGATATATTTGGGGGGAAACATTACCGTATGTGTTCAGATATTTAAACTATCCACTTATTATAAGTATTATGTTTACACTTGTTAGAACAAGACTTTACTGTATGTGCTGTGTAAAACACAGGTTTTATTTGAATACTATTCTTATTCAAACAAATAAAATTGCTCTTTATATTACGGATCAAAATATTATGAGACCAATTTTGAAGTGAGTGTACTTCAGAAAATATTCAGGGTGATTATAAAGAGTCTGGTGTGTGTTTATTATTATTATCAGTCGGCTTTATTTACTCTCAAATGATGTGGTGGCTCCCGCAGGTCGTGAATGCCTCCTTCCATTTTATCCATTCCTTTAATACAAAATCCTATTTCTCACGCACTTGACAGTCAATGGTATGAACAGTTTGGCTTCCCTCAACGAGAAGGTTACCGGAAGAAAAAAATGACATAATGGCATTTCTGGCTTTCCTGTTGGCACTGTAATAGCTGATTTACTATATGTCAATAATAATTAGTTAATAAATAATAAGATAACAAGCATCTTGTTAATTGCCTTCCGCTTCCAGATGGTCTGCTGCTGGGATTTTACTCTTCAACAAACCTGGATAAATTGGAGAGCCATGTTCCTTCAGTATAGTTTATCCGAGGTCCCATCTATAGTCTATCCTTGTCTAGCCTTGTAAGCGCTCTAATGTATCTGTCCTATTTTAACGGCAAAGTTGCACATGGTACACGACAGCCGTGATATGCTGCAAGAGCCGTGCAACTCCATTACACTAAAAAAAAATAGACATTATTGCAACCAGTTTATATACTGGTCATAAATAAATACAACACAAATTGCATGTTCCTACATGTCACACGTAAATATGATGCCTCATGGCCTCAATTATAAATGCGTTGGAATTGCAGGATGTATGCACCAAGTGTGGTCATGCTCAACAGCTCATAAATTGACTCCGAGTTGTGCTTGCCGCTTCTTTACGGGAACCTCGGTAGGCGCTACCGCAAGGGAGATAAATCCAACAGCTAACATCATGTTCTTCCTAGGATGGTCCCGTAGAGAAGCTAAGGTTGAGGTATCCCACAAAAACACAACTCAAGAGTACAGGACCATAGGTGCTCTCTCAAAGCTAGTATCGTTCTTTTATATCATTTTAATCTTTAATTCATTGAAATGCTCACGCCTAAATTTCAAACATTATAATGTGTTAATTAATTGCTTGGCTCTTTATACTTTTGCTTATATACTCAACAAAACAAGATAGTATCCACTAATAAATCTTATTGTTTTTCGATACCTGTATGTAATATTTAAATAAAAAATAAAGTCAATGTAACTTTAACATAAGTATCAGTTTTGCTTATAACTACCTGCAAACATTTCTTAGAGTTATTTTAATGCTCTTTTTGCTAGAATGTTTTGCGATTATCACAATAAATAATATTTGTAAGAAAAACAACAACATACACGTCAGGGAAGTGTTTTCAGTATCTCTGTACCGTATTGTTCTTCAGATCTCTGTACCGTGTTGTATTGTTGCCAGAATTGAAAAACGTATGCTAAAAAACAGTTTCAGATGACGTTTCCATCAATAAACGGATCGCTGTAGTGTGCACTAAGCTAAAATTCTAGAAAATTCTAACATCTCAGATTTGTTTATGTTGACAGATTCATTCATTAATTTCCAGCAGAAAGAATCACATTTAAGAACAGCAGTTACAGTCACATTACAGATAATTGCATATGTTTACTATTGTGCAATTATGCACATGTCATCTTCATTTGTTACAGATAGACACATTGTTGATCTGGAAGGGTTAGTTGAAATATAACTTAAAACATTTCAGATCCAACTAATAACGTGCTGAAAACTGTTGAAATCAAAACAACATTAACAGACAAATAAGGAGATCGTTTTTATTCATATATATATACTACCCAGAATCTATTCAAGATGTATTGTCTGCAGTGGCTAATCCCTGTGCTTCTAATTCCGAAGCCAGTCAACCCAGCTCTGCTGTACAACCATGCCATGTTCATTATGCTCTATCTGGCTGGATTTTTCTTGGAAAGGAAGCCGTGCTCAATCTGCAGCATTTTGTTCCTTACAGCAATGTGCCTTCTCTGTTACAACTGCCTTGGCAATTGCGCGTTGTGGTTTTGCAACGAAGAGCAGTGCATTGAACATGGAAATTGAATGAAATAATATTGTGCATGGAGGCTGAATTTCAGTCTCCAGACCTTGTGAAGCTGTGATCAACTTGTGAAGCTGTGATCAACTTCAGAAGTTTTGTTTTGTTTTGGACATACAAGCAAAATTAAGATTTTATGGAAAACTTACTATGATACAAAGAATGGATTATGGAGCACGATACTAGACTGTCCCAAATGTTTACAAGAGTTTTCATGACAAGTGTTGTTTTATTTGGATGGAAATGACATACAATTTATCATTTAACTGTGTTTAATTCATTAGTCAAACATTATTTCCAATACTGGTCTACTTGTTTGTTCCTTGTTATTTCTTTTTGACAATAATGTTAATCATATGTTATTACAGTTATACTGAAAGTTCAGCAGAAACATCTGTTAAAATTACTTAACAGAATTCAGACCTATTAGCATTTTCAAAGAAACCCTGTGATAAGTTGCAATTACACTTACATTCCGGAATACTTAACTACTTTATTGTGTCGCCTGAAAAGGCGACATAAAAGTTACTTTTTGCGGCGGTGGTGGGGGCGTCCCCTTCAGTTTGTGCAGATAATAACTTGAGAAGTTTTTGTGCTATTATTATGAAACATCATGGAAGTGTTAGTAGGCATAAAAGGAAGGTTACCTTCGATTTTCAGCATAATTGCTCATATATTACCAGAGTTATGCCCCTTTAAAAATAAAAATTGTTTAAAAAAGGCTTGTGCAGACAATAACTTAAGAAGTTTTTATTCAATAATATGAAACTTCATGGAACGTCAAGTTCGGTTTTTGGCATAATTGCTCATGTCATACTTGAGTTATGCCCCGTCAGACGACATCTGGCTTGTGGAGTTTTAGTTTTAAAATATATTATGTATAATTAACCATTTTAAATCTGTCTCAATAAAAGGGTTTTAGGTTTAAATTCCAGGGTTCCCTCTGACTTTTGAAAAGTTGTAGCCACTTTTGTTTGCCAGATTTGAAAACTTGGAGCCAATTTAGGCATTGCATGTAATTTTTAAGTTAAGAGACGTTCGGGTGAAGTTCTATGTATAACTATACTTTGTAATATATTCTCACAGTTAAGTCAATTGTACCGCTGCTATCTCTAAAAATCAATACATGCACAATAACTGTCAAGGTTAACCGTGTATGCAAGACAGCATAGGCTAAAATGTGGCCTATGTCATTTCAAAAGTAAATAATTCGGACAAAGAACTTGACACAGAATTTTAGTGGAAATTAAAAATTATGTTGGTTTTTTAGGGCCACTGTACATTACTGATGACTTATTTACAGTTACATGCTATCAAGACAACATGTAATACAGACGTTTTCTGATTCACACATTGCAAAACACTATTTAAAGTGTTTATGTGTGATCTTTCTTATCAATTATTTTCAAAATAAGCAGATGAAAGTGACATTAAAACTTGAAATTAAACAGAAAAGCATAAAAATGACAAAGGAAACACTTCAATATGAAAGAAATCAGTAAGCACTAGTGCCGACTTTTGCATTGTTTAATGGTGTTGTGTAACCTAAACTGACTATCATGTCAACGTATATACATGTATTTGAGTTCCCGCTTAAACAGGCGAAAACTATTTGGTGATTCAAAACTAGCTTATTGTGCATTTATTAAAAGCAATGTTTGTTCTTAACTTTTATTCCATTTTAAACAGATATATATGTCAATTAACTTTATTTTGTTAATTGTATTTATGCCACTATATCTGTTGTAAGATCGTACATACACACTTTAAATACGTAAAAGGACTCTTTGTTGATAAACAGTTTAAGTGGTTGACAATGTTTTTGCTGGATTATGTTAAATCTATGTTATGTATGTAATAGTGCTACAATGATTAATATCTTTTTATTAATCCCCCGCCGCGAAGCAGGAGGGGGGTTATAGGAATGCCCGTCGTCCGTCTGTTCGTAACATTTTCGTGTCCGCTTCATATCTCCTATACCCTTTGAAGGATCTTCATGAAACTTGGCTCAAATGTTTAGGTCATTGAGATGATGTGCAGGAGGCATGAGTCAGTCACGCCGGCTCAAGGTCAAGGTCACACGTGAAGGTCAAATATTCGAGCCTCCATTTCGTGTCCGCTCCGTATCTCCTATGCCTTCTGAAGGATTTTCATTAATCTTGGCTCAACTGTTTAGGTCATTGAGATGACTTGAAGAAGGCATTGGCCTTTCATGCCAGCTCAAGGTCAAGGTCACACTTGAAGGTTACATTTTTGAGCCGCCATTTTCGTGTCCGCTCCATATCCCCTATACCCTTTGAAGGATTTTCATTAAACTTGGCACAAACGTTTCGCTCACTGAGACCATGTGCAGAAGACATAAGCCAGTCACGCCAACTCAAGGTCAAGGTCACACTTGAAGGTTGAATGTTTGAGCCTGTATTTTCATGTCCGTTCTATATCTCCTGTGCCCTTTAAAGGATTTTCATGAAACTAGCCTCAAATGTTTATCACATCGAGGCAATGTGCAGAAGGCATGAGGCAGTCATGCCACCTCAAGGTCAAGGTCATACTTGAAGGTCACATGTTTGAGACTCCATTTTTGTGTCTGCTCCATATCTCCTATGCCCTTTGAAGGATTTTCATAAAACTTGGCTCAAGTGTTTATCACATTGAGGCGATGTGCAGAAGGCATGGAGCAGTCTTGCCACCTCAAGGTCAAGGCCACACTTAAAGGTCAAATGTTTGAGCCTCCATTTTTGTGTCAGCTCCATATCTCCTATGCCCTTTAAGGAATTTTCATGAAACTGATTAAGGTCAGTGTGATACTTCAAAGTCACCTTTAAAATCTAATGAAGGATCATGGCGGGGGATATAGCTGTCTTTTGGACTGCCTTGTTAAAGTTGCTTCCTTTGTTCGAAGAAACATATTTTCTGCCCATTGCAGAATTTTAGGCTTTGAGGACATGTAATTGATTTGCTACACCTTTTTTTCCTTTTCTTAAATTGTATCGGTATTTTTTTTGTACTTAACATGTACTCTTAGTACTCTTACTAAGAACTTTTAAGACTCTTTAATTGTATTTAATAGATAACTTTTTTCAATTATATTAATTTGTATTTAATTGAGAACTTTTTTTCACATTTTTTTTAATTTGTATTTAATTGAGAACTTTTTTCACATTGTTTTCCTAACTTAAATAATAAGTGCTTAAATTATTTTAATAAAAGCATTTAAACAATGGCATATGTCATCATTGATGGCATTGCTTTTTGAGATGGGCTGATTTAAACAATACCCAGTGTTATGGTAGTTAATAAGTAACTGGTGTTATTTAAGGAATCAGTACACTTCTAGCCGTCCTTAATTATTCTGACTTGTTTCTTACATATTTATAGGCCCCACTTGTATTCATACAAACACATATTTAAGCCATACTGTTTGTTAGATTTTCAATCTTTTTGTATGACTGTGTTGATCATGATGAACATTGAAGTTTTTCTTGCTGCTGTATGTCATTACTTCAGTAATAGATCTTTGTACATTTTTGTCAGGAATTAAATTTTCAATAATTTTCCAATACAGAATGAAGTCATATTGGCAATATTTTATTTTCAGGTAGGGATAAATTTCCTCAGATTTATTTGTATGATTTGATATGAAATATACAGCATAATAAGGCAAACACTTGGCAATGCAATTCAACTTATACAGTAACACTGGTATGTTCACAAACAATGCACATGTTTACATGCATGATTATTGTAAGAATTATACAGTCTTATCATTGTTTACTGGTAGTGTTAGTAAATGTTGTTTATTTTCTTATTTCATTTTGATGCTGTCTAACAGTAGGTTTGTCTCTTGTTTTTCATTTGCATGCATTGAACCATCTTAACTACTTACATTTCAGTGTTTGTATGTCTACCAGTATATTACCTACTTCATATATTTTGTTGTACTGGGTGTATTTCCTGTAAAGCAATTTTTTGTGTAAACTGTCCAAAGTAAAGATAGTTCCAAAGTTATAGATCCAGAAATTGATAATTTACTTAAGATCTGGGCGAGTATGTATAAATCCGATAAGGTACATCTTATGATGTATTCAATAGAACATTTATTATAAAATCATCAGTGTGAATTCAGATGTTCAGATTCACACAGTTACACCCGTGATTGGAATAAATTACAGGGCTTGCATTAAGAGAAATATGGGAGTAATGTACGCCCAATTTTTGTCATGGGACTTTGTCATGGGGTTTCCAAATTGCAACCATGGAAGTCATATGTTAGGATGAAAGTCTGAAAAAACAATAACATTAACTGCTTTATCTAAATGAATACCTCTCAGTTCTGTTACTGAGCTTGAATTTAATTCTGAATTTCATATATAAAATGCTAAGGGACTTCCAATACAATGTATTCAACACTTGGACGTCAGGTCTTCCACAATTTTCACCGTAGTGCAAGCCCTGAATAAACTCTTTCGATATAAGCTGAATAAACATGAAAAGCCACATGCTTTAGGAGTGATCGGCTTTCCTAAATTGATCTGTGTCTGTTGCTAAGAAGCTGTATGAATACAGGATTCATGATTTGAGTCAAATCAAATCAAAATAAGGAATGTAATATTATTTCTATTTAAGACTATTGATGAAAAAAATTTATGTGAAACCATAGTTTTGGCGGAAAAGTGACTCTTATTAGTAATAATTCATTGTGTGTGTTATGTTTCGTTACCTGAGTTGGTATTAGTCTGTCTTTTGTCAGTGTATTGATTATGGCGTATGTGTACATGCACAACTGTATGGTCTAGTCTATAAATTAACTGTGTACATGCACAACTGTATGGTCTAGTCTATCAATTGACAATGCATCAAATTTCTTCCCAATAATGTTTTAAGTTGTTGTTTTATTAACAAGACACATATGTATGCCTGATATGGATATGGTTTCTATTTTACTTAGTAAGTCTGTGAGCAGTAATTATGCTAACTAATTCAGTATGCCTTGTTAAATTATGTGAGAATGTGGATGTTTGATTACAGTGCTTTTTTTCTTGAATTAACTTTAAAAATATTTAGAAAAATGTAAGATAAATATAAGAATTCTATTTGAAATATATATCCTGTATCATTAAGTTCAGAATTTGTTCAGGGTACTAATAATAGTAATTTGAGACAAAGATCTATCAATAAACAATGTTTATTAATAGATATCTGTTTGAGACACAGAAATACAATGACAGTTAACTGTATTTTAAAACATAAATGATAACTGTATTGTAGAACATAAATGGTACTGTATTATAGAGAACATAAATGGTAGCAAATTATATGGACAATTTGCTTTTGATTTTTGTTCTTCAGTACCAACATACCGATGGTCAATCAACAGTTATATTTGTTACTGTCCATTTATGTTAAAATTACAAATATAGCTATATGACTATAAAAGGTGTGCAAAAATGTTCAAAGTTCTCTTTTAATTTTAAATTGAATATCCCTGTATTTCTAGCTGACTGTATGTTTTGTGCTTAGACTCTGACAAACTGCATGTTATTTAAACTGTTTGTTGACATTTGAAATGAAAGCATTATCATGACATATCATATAATTATGTACACAGTTTAGAGGTATGTATGCGTAATATTTTGTAGTTTATATTGATTGTTTATTGGTTTGTATTGACATTTGTCTGATTTAATGTGATATGAAGCCTTTCAAACACAGCATGTGCTCTATATACAAGATCCTTAAGTATGTACCTTCATTATGAAGGTACATACTTAAGGATCTTTTATATAGAGCACATGCTGTGTTTGATTAATTGTTTTACAGTTATAATCTCTATCAAGTTGTCGCTTGATCTTGTGATAGGTTTGATTGTATGATGTCATATTCAATATGCCCATGTTTATACTAGTACCAGTACTTCACACTTTGTTTGATTTACTATTAGCCATTAATCGATCTTTTCCTTGTTACATTTTATGTGAACCGTTTGAAATGTCTTACATTTCTGTATATTATAATAATTGTATTTTAACTATAATAAAACATGTTATAAATTAAGCCATTTTGTTGTTAGATCCTTTATACAGGATGGATTGCCGATGACTGAACCCTGTGTGGTCAGTAAGTTGTCTATCACATTGTCAATGGTCATTCATCTCATCTTTCAACTGCAAAATGAAGGTGAAGGTGACATGCATGTGCCTTTGATAATAATCTGATAGGTTGTTGACCAATATGACCAGCACAGCATTTCCAGGCAATGGAAAGGAATTATTATTGAGTTTTATTGTGTTCACCATGCAGGCACGTAGTTCGATCGGATCACCATGAAACTGCCAGAACGTTTTCCTCTGTGAATGCACAGATAAGTTTTAACAAAAATGGATGTTACGGTATATAAAAACTAGCTCAAATAAATTATCCTTTTTTTACACTCTATGAGCCATTTTTTCACCAAATCAAATCAGATTGTTGTCCTCATTGGAATCTAGGTGCAGATAAAATATGTGGTCACAAACTAGGTCACTAGACCAAATATATACTTAGATTTTTAATGGCGTTTAAACTATATGAGTTTCAACTTTGTATCTGATCTGATTGTAACTTAAGATTGATTGCCTTTTAGGTCTTGTGGGAAGGAAAACTAGTAACAACAAGACACTGTGTTCGATAAACACACATGCCCCCGGTTAGTGCTGGACAGCCTATTTGAATTATTATTATACAAGTCCAAATTAGGTTAAGGTCAAAGTATGGTTGGGTGTTATGGGTGGATTGGGAATGGTCATAAGCAACAACTATGTAAGTATCCAAGTGCTGTAGTAAGTGGTGCTGGCGCTAGACAAAATCGTAATATCTAGTTTACAAAGAAATAGCCAATTTGAATTATTATAAGTCTAGATTAGGTCAAAATCAAGGTCAAAGTGAGGTTTGGTGATATGGGTGGATTGAGGATGGTCATAAGCAACAACTGTGTAAGTATCCAAGTGTTGTAGCAAGCCGTGTTGGTGCTAGACGAAACAGTAAAATCTAGTTAACCAAGAAACAGCCTATTTGAATTATTAGGTCAAGGTCAAAGTGAGGTTGGGTGATGAAGTTGGAATGGTCAAAAGCAACAACTGTGTAAGTATCGAAGTGTTGTAGTAAGCGGTGTTGGTGCTAGACGAAACGGTAAAATCTACAAACCTTGTCACGGACGGATAGATGGAAAGACGGATGGACGGACAGGACAATCAAGATGCCGGGGGCATAAAAAAGCCCTTTCAACTTAGGTTTTAATTTTCCAGACCATATTGACGAGGTGAGATTACTTAATTCTTGGTCTGGGTTAAGATAGAATTCGTCGTGGTTCTAACATTACGTTACTGAACCAGGTGAACGATATAGGGCCATCTTGTAACTCTTAGTAGTTTTTTTAAACATAATCACAGTCAGACGCTATGTATCAGCTCAAGTCTATAAAAGACTCGTAATATATTAAATGTATTTAATTCTTCACATTGTAATGCTCATGTACGTCTTCAAGCGGAACAAATACTAAGTCATATTATTTGTCGCTATTTTTGTATTTAACGTACTGATATGATAACACTTTCTCTTTTGAACCTGCTATAAAATAACTCAAACAGACATATCGCAGATTCAAAAAAGGTACTTCTTTGTATTCTGGGTACTAGTATTTACCCCGCACTTCGGAGTGTGTCTGAAAAGCAACCTACGTAGGGGTGAAGGTGCACACCCCGAAGCACACATAAGCGTCGGCGGAGAAAACCACCACGACATTTTAAACAAAATTATCTTAGTTGTATTAATACCATACGAGTTCGTTTCTAGTAGCCCTGTTTTCATTGACATCATGCTTATATAAGGCGCAGTGGGTTAAATGTACAGTGACATGGCTGTTGTCATCAGTGGCACCATGGCTGTTGTCGTCAGTGGTACCATGGCTGTTGTCATCAGTATTACCATGGCTGTTGTCATCAGTAGTACCATGGCTATTGTCTTCAGTAGTGACATGGCTGTAGTTATCTGTGGTACCATGGCTGTTGTCATCTATAGTGCCATTGCTGTTGTAATCTGTAGTGCCATGGCTGTTGTAATCTGTAGTGCTATGGGTGTTGCCATCTGTAGTGTCAAGACTGCTGTCATCAGTAGTGCCGTGGCTGTTGTCATCTGTACTGCCATGGCTGTTGTCATCAGTAGTGCAATGTCTGTTGTCATCAGTAGTACGTGCCATGGCTGTTCTCATCAGTGGTACCATGGTTGTTGTCATCAGTATTGCCATGGCTGTTGTCATCAGTAGTACCATAGCTATTGTCTTCAGTAGTGACATGGCTGTAGATATCTGTAGTGCCATGGCTGTTGTAATCTGTAGTGCCATGGCTGTTGTAATATCTAGTGCTATGGCTGTTGTCAAATGTAGTGCAATTGCTGTTGCCATTTGTACTGTCAGACTGATGTCATTAGTAGTGCAATGGCTGTTGCCACCTGTAGTGTCATGGCTGCTGTCATCAGTAGTGTCATGGCTGTTGTCATCAGTAGTGCAATGGCTATTGTCATCAGTAGTGCCATGGCTGTTGTCAACGGTAGTGTCATCGATGTTGTCATCAGTAGTGCCATGGCTGTTGTCATCGGTAGTGTCATGGCTGTTGTCGTCTGTAGTGTCATGACTGTTGTCATCAGAAGACAAATGGCTTTTGTCATCATTAGTGTCATGGCTGTTGTCATCGGTAGTGCCATGGCTGTTGTCATCTGTAGTGCCATCGATGTTATCATCAGTTGTTCCATGGCTGTTATAAGTGCCATGGTTGTTGTCATCGGTAGTGTCATGGCTTTTGTCATCGGTAGTGCCATGGTTGTTGCCATTGTCTTGGCTGTTCCCTTCTGTATTACCATGCCTGTTGTCATATGTAGTTACATGGCTGTTGTCAACATATTTAGCATGGCTGTTCTCAGCTGTATTGTCATGGATGTTGTTAAAAGTAGTGCCGTAGCTTTTGCCATCTGTGTTGACAAGCCTGTTGTCATCTGTAGTGACACGGCTGTTGTCATCTGTAGTGTCATGGCCGTTGCCATCTGTAGTGAAATGGCTGTTGTCATCTGTAGTGCCATGGCTGTCGTCAAAAATATAACCACAGCTGTTAGGACAGGTAGTGTCATGGCTGTTGTCATCTGTGGTGGCATGGCTGTTTTCAACGATAGTGCCATGGCTGTTTTCATCAATAGTGCCATGGCTGTTTTCGTCTGTAGTGACATTGCTTTTGCCATCTGTAGTGACATGAGTATGTTGTCATCTGTATTGCCATGGCTGTTGTCATCTGTAGTGGCAATGCTGACTTCATCGGACGTATCTAGGCTTGTCACATTGATGTTATCAGTTACAAAACAAAAGACACGGCAAATGAGCACTATTATAAGAAGAAAGCACTCGGAAAGCGCTAGTCTCGGCAGCTCAACATCCCACCCCCATTTGTTGTGTGAGCAATGAGTTATTCGGCATAATGCTGGAATTAACTCTATCTCCTATTACCACCGCCAAAATCTAATAATTTGTTTATTGGTGTAATTCCAACCAATTGCATTCATATGTGTTCATAACTGTTTTGCGTAAAGTTACTTAGAAGTAGTAGTAGTAGTAGTAGTTTAGGGGGGTATATAGGAGTGAGCTTGTCAGTCTGTTGGTTTTTGGTTTCCGGATTATAACTTAAGAAAGGCTTGACATATTTTTTTTCCAAATACACTGTTGACCATTCACAAATTAAAGCATTCTCTCTCTGTCCATTTATGTTCAATGGATGCCATAGTTTTGTGACAAGGCCATATTGTGGGAGTATATCTGTCACTCATGTGACAATTCTAGTTATTATTTTTATTTTATTATTTTATGTAATGTTAATTATAATTCAAATATTAAGAGTTTACGATGTGCATACCCTTATTTCTCAGTTGAAATTGTTCGCACAGAAATTATGGTTTAATATCGTCAGCGAAAAAAACTTCGGTCGCATGTTTGTATAGCGCCCGACTCTGAGAATTAATTCTTCAAAATCCTCGGCACGATGACGTTGTTCGCGTATGCCTGATAGCCCCATGCACTGGCTCACAAAATACTTCCCAATAGGGTCTAGCTTGAACAAGTCAGGTGTTTCTTGATTCATTCAATCAGATACTGCGTGTGTTGGCTGTTTGTGCTGAGCGTGTTTCTCAACCTCCGCGCCGATTGCTATCGAGCATAGCTCTAATCAAATTCCTGCCGTCAAAACAAACCACGTGATGATGATCGATTTAAATCTTGAAGATATTATTTATGGTTTTAATTAGTTATTTTCTTTTTCTGTTTTCATTATTGACTGCAAACGATATATAAAAAGTCCAATTATGTTGGAAATTGCACTGAGTTGCATTAAATATGTAAAAGTTAAAAATACGTAATCCTTCCAGATCTGGAAGGATTTTTCTTGTGATGGCAGTAGATACCGTTAACCGATAGGGGAGGTATCCGCTGCGAGGAGTTTGCGTGTTTGTAACAGCAATAACGTCATTGACGTTCCTGACGTCATTTCCGGTGACGACATTATACGCCTTATTTTTTTTATTGTATCCTGTTGAAATTGTGGATACTCACATATTATACGTTTTGACTAAGCTCTTGATTGTTCTTGATATACAGTGATAATTCCACATGACAATTAATTGTTTACGGCATGATTTGTCCTTAACAAATATGCCATGGGCCTTAGATATTTGGCCTGAAACATAATTTATTCAACTTCTTATTATGACGAAACATTACTTCGTATGTTGCATGGACTACTTCTTTTAGTTTGAAAACCACTCGTTCGTATTTTTTAAGTTACAACGGTTAGAGTGTTTGTTATGATTTAAGTCGCATAGTCTACATGCGGCGGGCAAGCTTAGGCGTGCACTCGGCTTTGAGCTAAAGACCCTGTCACACTGTGCCGAATTTGAGCTTCAAGTTCTGTACGGGCTCTGGCGAGTTATAACTCGCCATAAAGTGGACGAGTTGGTAGCGGAGTTTTTTCAGGACGACATTTGTTCGAGTTCTCTTCAACCTTGACACGACATTGATACGACGCAAGTACGATAATCACATGTTATCACGAGTTCAGCCGAGATATGCGTACGATATCTGTTCGACAATTGAAAACTTGTCTTCGAGAATGTACGAGTGTGGACGAGTCTGTACGACTTGTGAGGACATGAGCACGAGTTTATGACGACATTTTAAGAGAAACGGACTAGAAGATGTCGTAGACAAGTCTCCCAAACTCGCAGCAAACTCGTGTTATGTCGTAGAACAATAATATACGGCAACATGCTAGGACAAGGGAAGACATGTCTACGATATGTGTTCGAGAGTGTTTGAGAGTGCGCGGGATTCCTTAGACATGTCTTCGACACCTGTACGAGAATAAAAAGTCGCCGAGAAGCGGCGAGAATTTTAAAATGTTTTAAAATTATCGCCGCTACTTGGCGAGTTCTGGCGACATAAGGAGACATAAGAAGACATCACTGCGACAAAGAACGACATGTGTACAATATCTACACCACACCAGGCGAGTGTGGCGAGTTACAACGCGCCAGAACTCGTAGCTTAAATTCGCCACAGTGTGACAGGGCCTAAACCGCGTACCCGATATTTTCGTTAAGGAACATACACACGGTTATGTGTGTACATAATAATGTGTAAAGGGCTTAATGTATGTGCGTAAAGTGTCGTCCCGGATTAGCCTGTGCAGTCCACACAATCTAATCCATGGACGGCACCTTCCGCTTTTATTGTGTATTCTGTTTAAAGGAAGTGTCTTATACATATAAATCCACCTTAGGCGAAACGTGCCCGAAAAGGTTTATTCAGGACGGCACTTTACGCACATGCATTAAGCCCGGGCTTCCAACGACATGCCTCAGTCAGTATTAATATTCTTATCATACCACTCTGTCTGTTCTGACTCTTTCATTACGAGACAGTTCTGGCAAATGCCGAATCATGCAGTTGCGGTTAATGTCTTTTCGCAAGAAGTTTCAAAAATATAGATATAATGCTGCAGATAAAGAACAAATAATGGGATCAGTTATACGAATAAGGAAGGTAACGCATTTATTGTTGTTGTTTGTTCTGTTTTTTTTGCTCATTGTCCAGTGGTGATAAATCATGTACGCTGAATGCATCAACGAGCCAAAAAGAGAAAGATACATTTAAATGTATACTTGGAGGGCAACGTTTCTAATTGTTGGATTTACCTTTCAAATAAGCAAATTGAAATAGTTCCGGTTCAAAAACTACTAATATTCAAATACCAGCTATTCTAAAAATAAAATAAAACTTTATATAAATGAGCAAAATAACACTGCTGGCATAGAAATGCTTTGGAAAAAAAGTTTCGTTAATGAGTAATCATCAGTTGAAATGGATAACGTTATAAAGTGTTTGTAAATCGGAACGATTTAATATTTTGGACTGCTTCTGTTGTTTTCTTTGAAATTGGTGAAAAGTTGTGAAACACAAAAAGTATTTTTAAAAATGCGGATATGTATCAGAATGGCCCAATGGTCAGCGATGAAACACGAGCAACACGTATGTGTCAAATCGTCTCACTGTTCCTGTATCTGACATTTTTCGATTGGACGAATATATAGTGTATTATGACGTATCCGGAAATGACGCCAATGCCGTTAGAAAGGCGCTCAGCACAAACAGCCAACACACGCAGTTTCTGATTGTGTAAATTAAACGCATATATCATTGCAATGAATCAAGAAACACCTGACTTGTTCAAGCTAGACCCTATTGGGAAGTATTTTGTGGGCCAATGGGGTTATCAGGCCGAGGCATACGCGAACAACGTCATCGTGCCGAGGATTTTAAAGAATTCACCGAGTCGGTCAGGGCTTCAAAGCATGAAAGTTTTCAAACATGCGAACAAAAATCCACATAAGTTTTTATTCGACGATGATATCAAACCAAGATTTCTGTGCAAACAACCACAATTGAGAAATAAAATGTTTATTTTTTTCAATTCATAAATATATATAATTCGTATTATTGTCATAAAATCATTACAATTGTGTCATGTTTTTCATTTCGTAGCTTATTGCGGGGTGGCCAGCATAGATACTTTCGATGGCAAACGTAGTGGCACTACCAATGACAACAGCCATGTCAGTGATGACAACAGCCATGGCACCACTGATGACAACATCCACGGCACTACTGATGAAAACAGCCAGGGAAATTCCGATGATAGCATTCATGTCACTACTAATGTAAACAGCCATTGCACTACTGATGACAACACCCATGGCACTACCGATGATAACAACCATGGCACTACTGATGACAACACCCATGGCACTACCGATGATAACAGCCATTGCACTACTGATAACAACAGCCATGACACTGCCTTTGACAACAGCCATGCAACTACTGATGACAACAGCCATGGCACTATGATGACAACAGCCATGCCACTACTGATGACAACACCCATGGCACTACCGATGATAACAGCCATGGCACTACTGATGACAACAGCCATGACACTGCCTTTGACAACAGCCATGCAACTACTGATGACAACAGCCATGACACTGCCGATAGACAACAGCCATGTCACTACCGATGACAACAGCCATGGCATGACAGATGACAACAGCCATGTAACTACAGATCACTACAGCCATGACACTACAGATGCCAACAGCCATGACACTACAGATGCCAACAGCCATGATACTACAGATGACAACAGCCATGACACTACAGATGCCAACAGCCATGTCACTAATGATGACAACACCCATGGCACTACAGACTAAAACAGCCATGTCACTACTAATGACAACACCCATGGCACTACAGACTAAAACAGCCATGTCACTACTGATGACAACACCCATGGCACTACAGACTAAAACAGCCATGTCACTACTAATGACAACAGACATGACACTACAGATGACAACATCAATGTCACTACTGATGACAACATCCATGGCAATACTGATGAAAACATCCATGGCACTACTGATGACATCAGCGATGGCACTACTGATGACAAAAGCCATGGCACTACTGATGACAACAGCCATGGCACTACTGATGACAACTACTTATGTCAGTTGTGCAGAGGTTGATAACAACAAGGAGAATGGCCAAACCGTACTTGAAAGCCGGACCGATAAGCGTTATGGTAATGGCAACATGGCTGCTAAAACAGGCGGACAACTTCTTGACATAATCCTGTCTATGTATCGGCGACTGAGCTGCTGTACAAAGACTTACGATTTAATAGCTTTTCCATTCGGATAAAAGTACTATATTTAAGTTTATTAAAATTTATTCATGTTTTATATTTTTAATTGTGGTCCTTTTTTAAAATATACATTAAACATCATCATTTTCAAGTTAATTGTTATTGTTGTTCATATAGAATATTATCCGCCCGAAAAAAAATCTTCAATGACCTAATTTAGTTTGGACGATTGTCCAACATACTTTTTTATATTAAAAGCTTTAACAGGGCATCACACACGCACACACAACATACACATTCTTTCTAATGTTTATCAAGCCGTATTTTTTATTCATTGTTTAAAGTGTTTTGATTTTTTTTATTCACTCCCGTTTATTTTTATATGATGTTAAATTATTATTTTTTCACTATCACGTTTTTGGAGTTTGTTTCATTACGAATATTAACCGTGCATGTAAACATTGGAAATAAATGCTAATAAATGGTGAGCAATTCACAGCAATTAAGTAAAATTTTATTATGTATTCGATAGGGATATGAGCGTTATCAGGACTGTTTTTACCATACAGCTAACAACAATAAAAAAACAATACAAACGTAAGACAAATGTTTCCATTTGATATTGTAACTTTAACTTATCGGGTAAATGTTATAAACAGCAATATCATATTACCTAAACTATTTTAACGAAAATGATAAACCGTTTTTTTCCACGCCGTTTCATAACGCATGTTCCTGATTTAAAGATGTGTGTGGTGAATGGGACCTTGAATCAAACCAGAAACATACAGGTCCAAAAACAACTATGATATTGCGCTAACCGGACAGTCGACTAATTGATGGACGCTGATTGATTTATTAATATAGGAATCTGGCCCTGTGTTGTGAGAGAAATCCAAGCATTCAGGAAAAACGCACCTTTTCAGAACGTGACCACTAGTATTTACCTCGAAATGCACCTATCAATATGGGGGCATGTACGGGATTTTAGACTGAAAGTTCCGGGAAATAGTTGACTGGTCGGATTTTAGATCCCAGTAATATTGGGCACTCCCCCGGGCCATTTGATACACCAAGCATCTCCCACGTACTGTGTGGATTGTGGGGGAAATGCTTGGCTCTAGGGTCGGGAATTAGACTCCGAAAAATAAAATAATTAAAATTCCCCTGGGTCACCCCCCCCCCCCCCCGGGGAAAAATATTGATCGGTACAAAAGGACGGGATTCGAACCTAGGTTAATGATTGCATTCATCCTTGTGTGTCGTAGCCTCTGCGTATTCGTGTATTAATTTCGCAAAAAGGCTGTATTATATGCTGACCTGTGTGTCCTATAATTACCATTTTAGTTACATTTTTGTTGTTGTTTTTTTTATGTGGTATGTGTTTTCGGACACCCTTTTTTAGCCAAAATAATTATTTTTGGCAACTCTTTATTTTCGGACAGTCATCTTAAAACTCATAATTTATTACTCTACATCTTCGGTCACTGGTTTAAAGTTGGATTTGTTAATCAAAATCTGATGAAGGGAAGGGTGATGTCACGCTGTTTCCCTCAGTAGTTTTAAGTGGTGTCATTATAAACGCGTTGTGATTTTAACGGATTTTGTTTGTTTGTTCAGATTGGGGAATAATATTCCAATGTACTCAAACCGCATTACAACGTTATAAAACAGCATATATTATGAATTAAAAACGAAAAGAATGTTATAATTTTAAACCCGTTTTTTTCTCAAACAAGAAAACCAGACATATACGGCGTAATATAAATATTTTCCCTGTTTCTCTAAATATTCAGTCACGCAAAATTTTGGAATATTTTATGTCTCTAAGTTTTCGGACACTAAAAAAATAATTTTAAGTGTCCGAAAACATAGAGTTTTGACGGTACTTCGTTTATACGGAATAAAACTTTAATTGATAATTCCGCCCGTTGGTAACCTAAAATATAAGGAGAAAAACATAACAGAGATTAAGTGTTTGAAAGCAAAGTTATCCTTTAAAAAATGTATATGCTTCACATCATTAAAACAAGATGTGTCAAAGATGTTCAAGACCCTCTGAACATTTTTCTTATCCGGTAGCGTTGTGTCTACACCGGTCTGACTGGTCGACGAGTGACGTCATCCTCAGTTTATAGAATGATCCCTTAGCCGATTCAAGTATTAGTGTTGTCTGACCTGTTAGGGAGGTAATCAAGGTGTACTGTAAGTAATTTCCGCTTTCAAATTGGTGTTTTGATTTAGACAGGTGAGGTGTGTTTAGTTCTCATTTATTAAAACACATTAAATACAAGTAACCAAACACTGGTGAAACACTAGCGTTGTGATATGTGAATGGATTTAAATGTTGGCCTATAAAAAAAATTCTACAAGAACGTGTAACATAAGTAGCAGGTAAATAAAAAATAAATCAAAGCGCCGAGAGGCATTGTGACTGCATGATGCTGTGTTTCCACCATTATGACGATAGAGACCTTTTTCAGGGTGAGGTCAATTATGTTGGATATTTTAAAACAGAAAATTATAAATAGATGCATCTTTATCAAATTGGTTAGAACATATCAAATTGACAGAAAATTTGCATTATTATATGATTTATTAAGACACAAAAAATAACTATAACCTTATTAAATGATGATATCATGGGTTCAAATGCGTTCTGTTTATTTAACAAATGAGTCAGTGAGTATGCTAGTGAATGTATCATGACTAATGTAAAGCGTTTTAACATAATTATTTAAAGCAATTATTTAGTTAGCATCCCCAGCTAAATTGTTTTATCCCAGATGTATTAATTAAATTATTATCACATTAAAGTGCAAATGAAAACAAACTCAAAACACTTTGAATTATTCAAATATCTCTATTACTTCCAAAGTTATGAGGTTTTGAAGTTGTGAAATTTTCGCAAAATTTTGCCACTTTTTTGGCAGGTTTTATTCTGTAGAAGACTGATTTCTCAGAAATTTGTGGCACCGACGCCGCTGATATTTTATTATAAATCATTATATTTTTATTATTTATTGAAATATCTTCATGAAAATTGGTAAAACATATGTAAATTTACATTCTCTTTTAATTTCTAAGGTCCATTTTGGTGTATCTGCAAGTGCAAACATTTTTTTCCCATAAAAAGTGTGTCCTCTATATTTTTTTTTTCAATCAAAATGTTAAGTTACGTTGCATTTACACGCCATGATATTGTAATGTCACCACATCAATGGCATAATGCAGATACATTGTTCACTGTCAACTGCTCTAGGACTGTCTGTAAATTGTTGAGCAAGGTATTCACTTCCTCCTTTTGTGGAGAATTTGTAACTGCCTCTTTGGTTGGATTTTCCTGGAACATGTGCTTCTGTGTTGGCGGACCTGGGAAGTTAAGATGATCTGATGCCATCCTGAATTCATCCTGTCGGAGTCAGACTGGCACGTTGCACTTTACAGGCAATAATAATTGCACCTGAAAAATAATAAAGATACAGTAAGAAATAAAACAATGTAAAGAAAAAAGAAATCAAATAATTATAGAAAATAAAATAAACCTATTCAATAAATTTGTTAAACTTACTATTATTTACACAAGTATTGGTTATTTGTTTACTGTTGTCATGATTCCTATTCTCGTAACATGACTTCAATACATACATGATACAACCAATATCCTAAACAAATGACATTCTTTACACATACACTTTACAGGCTTGTCGACTTCATAAAATTAAAAAATATTAACAATATTCTGAATGATTTAATTTGTATGAATTTCGTGCATAACAATAACAATGCGCTAGTGTAGGAGTAGATAATGTGTTTTATAAAACGATGACCGAAATGCTGCCTATCCGAAACTATATGTACAATTGTTTACAAGCATTTTAAGTTTTTAATGTATTTATTTAAAAAACAAAAACCTCTTAGTAACATATACCAGCGAAATGGACAAATATATTTTAAATTACACGTACTTAAGCGTTTTTCTTGTGCTTATTGGGGCTTATTTACTAAATATATCGTTCGTTTTTTGCTAATCGACAGAATTTTCAAGATGGCGACCATTGCATCGCCAGAATGTATTTTGGGTTTTTCCTGACCTTTGAACGCAAATGCGGTCGGGTAAACATAAACCGATTTAATCGTCATATATATCAAATTAAAGCTTAGATTATAAAGTGTATTTTTAAATGCTATAACTTTCATATTAACATACCGATTCAGGATCCGACAAATTCATGTAGACTTTGGTCATTTGTAACACGCTTGTTTACAGTCCGATTTTAACGGAAGTTGTATCATCATAAAGGGAAATTCCTCCTCTGATTGGTTAATTTAACTTCATAAATATTAAAATAGATTTACGTCACCGCATAACCTGTGGAAAATACCCACCATCACCAAACCGTGTCCGCGTTGATGGACTCGATAGCGGAGGTGTGAAATCGTCGATAATCCCCATTGTTCAATAATTAAACAATGATAAACAACACATCCTTTATGGATTTTCATGAAATAAAAACCATATTAAACAGAAGTTTATTGTGATTAATCTGATATATGATTCATTAAAATATGTTAAATGCAAAGCACCTAATTCATCCGTTGAAATATATGACCGTCAGAAAATCAATATCAGTGAATGGATTATTGGATTTTGCTGGGGATGCTAATTTAGTGTGTATATCATTTGTTTTCGGATTTCTTCGAGAAAAAACTATTTTGTTATGCTTATTTCTTAACATGTTTGTTGCTCACTTTAACAACAATGACAAAAAAAAATTATTTTAACAACCAAAAAACAAGGATCCTGTTACTTTTTGAAAGTTTACAACTTAAAGTCAAAGACAAAAGAACCAATTTAGATTTGTTGTATGTATTATTGTAGTCAACATTAGAAAAACAACATTTACTAATACTCTGTCTGAAAGTTACTCTCTTGCTGGTTGATTATTTGAAGGAAGTAAATGTGGTTATCTTACAAAGTCATTGATTTTTGTAAACTATTATTTCCCATAAATCTGGATGAAGTATCAGATTTATATCACTTCCCAATTGAAACAGACTTGCTTGAAAGTGATGTAGTGATTAGCCTATAATATATTTCTTGTAGCTTGTTAGTGATGAAGTAATGTGGTTATCTTACAAAGTCATTGATTTTTGTAAACTATTATTTCCCATAAATCTGGATGAAGTATCAGATTTATATCACTTCCCAATTGAAACAGACTTGCATGAAAGTGATGTAGTGATTAGCCTATAATATATTTCTTGTAGCTTGTTAGTGATAGTGTCCAGCTCTCACAAAGGTGACCATGGTTCATTCGCCCTAAGGCGCACAGGTTTTTTCACTAAAGTGAGGGATGCATACTGAGTTTTCCAGATTTGCTTAAAAGAAATAAACTCAGCTGATATCATTTGTTAACATAATACTTCTAACACTCTAATGTTCGAGGAATTGTCATACATAACACTGCATCAAAGTATAAAACATTTGAAACACAAAATAAATAAATTATAGCATAAATTCTGCAGTTTTGTTGACTTTTTTATTAGAGTCAGTGATTGAAGAGTTTGCCTTTTACAAGGTTCCAACAGGACAATTTTTATAAGGACCTTCAAAAAGAAGGAAATATTCATCAAATACTGTGGGTTCATTATTATTCGTGGGGCACTAATTTTTGTGGGTCAAGGAAACCACGAATTTTAATGCCGACGAAAATATAACCAATCGAATATTACCTGAGAATGGTTTTTTGCTATACTAGTACGTACAGGAAGGAATTTTTAATATTTAATTTTATCTCAAACACACAACACATTTATATATTCATATAAAGTAATATACGGTAATTGCAAAAACTTTCATTTATAAACTGCAGCATATCATTGTCACAGTAATACATTTTCAAAAGAACGCTTATGCACTAAATATTTTTTGACGTCGTAAGCGCAGGTAGTAATCCATATTAATTGTTAACATCTCCACGTGCTGAGTAGTTTACTGAAAAGTACTACACTTACAATTACAATGCACATGTATTTTGTGTAAATCCTTTGTTCTGCTAGAAAACCGCGTGAAAAATATGCTGACAACGTCACGTCTTCCGCATGAAACCCGTGGGCGTATGACTGCTTACTGCAAAAACTCGAACTGAAGTGAAGCATGAATGCCCGATTTAAAGCGCATGTTCGCACTTCACTAATTGCCAATATAACGAAACAAAAGATTTCAACTGACATGCTTAATTGGTAGGCATTAAAGCTATTACAGCTCTTATTACACTTCTTGTTGACCATAATTAGTACGTAATCTGGGCTCATTGATGGACTAGAACGTGTATGGGGTAATGTCTGGGCTCATTGATGGACTAGAACGTGTATGGGGTAATGTCTGGGCTCATTGATGGACTAGAACGTGTACGGTGTAATGTCTGGGCTCATTGATGGACTAGAACGTGTACGGTGTAATGTCTGGGCTCATTGATGGACTAGAACGTGTATGGGGTAATGAATTCAAACTGTGAATGTGCCCCCCAATTATCCACGGGAGGGCCATCATTTCCTGATTACGTAATAGGTGGCATAGACTTGACAACTGGATAGGTGGTGATAACTGAAAATACAATTGTAAATTGACTATTTCTTTCTAATTTAGGCAAAATGTATATTTTCTATGAAAAAAAAAGACAATTCCACGAATTTAAGTGCCAACAAAATTGTCATTTTCGGGAAATCCACGAAATGTTGTGCCATCGAAAATAAATAAATTCACAGTAGGTATTTGATCTTTCCAGTTGTCTTGCTTAATTGCTACATGTATATGTGGACGTGGGTTAAAATCCCATTTCTGACACCATGTTTCAGTTTTAGGTATAACACACTCAGTGATATTATTATTCTTCAAAATCCATAGTCAACATGATTATTTAGAGACTGCTGTAATGACAACGCAACATGTGCTTTAAATTACATTAACAACTTTTATTAACTGGATACACTACAACTACAAAAAAGCCTTCCAGGGCACATGGTGTAGCCCTGAGCATGTGTCGTATACATATCATAAAGCCAATATGTAGGGGTGTGGAAATCCTATGCTCGACTTGGCCGACGCGAGTAATTTTACTGTCGGAGATGTATTTTTCCGGTCTACTTGTCCAGGGACAAGTACAATTTCAGGGTGTGAAAATGATGTAAGAGTTGGAGGTTAATTATCATATTATTATATTCTTATGCATTTGAATAACAAATTGTGTTTTATTTATCATTTCATGTAAACATATATCAGAAAGGCCTGGGATGTAAACAATATTTATTTGAAAAAGTGACTGTTGCATGCGGACAAGTAGATTTTTGCAATGATCTTGTCCATGGACATGTAAACCATTTTGGTATTTCCACACCCCTGGAATATGAAACAAAGAGGAGTATGAGATAATATACAAAATACCCAAACATCTTTAAAAGAAAATGATACTTGGTATTGTTAATTATAATACACAGAAAAAACAGATAAGAAATTGTATCTTGATATGTAGTTGAAACAATTGAATGCTTACAGTCTTCCTGTATACTGTTTCAGTTGTCTCTGTGATGTTGCAGCAATAAAGCTCATATTACACCTGTTTCACAAGCTGGACTTCCGTAATATGAAACGTTTTAGTCAAATTAGGTTATGACATGTACATGTATAATATGTTCTTTATTTTAAAGAAAATAGTTTGAAACTTACATAATATTATTTGCCTTTTTCATCAAACTTAAACAATGTAAATTTTCTTTTATTTACTTATATAGAAAAGGAAAGTAAGTCATGAAATGTAAATTTTTATTTATTTACTTATTTAGAAAAGGAAAGTAAGACATTTGATGTAAATATTAATTGATTGACATATTTTGAAAAGGAAAGTAAGACACGAACAAAATAACTTTGAGTCCTATGTTCATTTTGCTAACTGCCATTTTGAGACAAATGATGTTTTACCACTTTTGTTCTGTTGCTGATGGAAGTTATATTATGCCATTCACATATCACACATTTGCTTGATTATCAACACATAATTTTGTTGATCACTCCATTTAGACTAAGCTGAATTCCAGTTATGTTGTCACAGATCATGAGATATTTTTTTTTTCATTTTGAATTTAATCAGTAGATATTTATAAGAAATGTTTAGAATTTTGAATTGTTTCCTATTTCCGACAATTATAAGTACATATGAAGAAAAAAAAAACATTTACAAATGTAAGAAATCAATTGAATTATTTTATTTTTTTATCCTGGCTCCCATTTGCGGGCATTCAAACTTTATATATATTGACTTTTTCTGTTAGAAATGAGTAATCAATGATTCACGGCTCATTGTTTATTTCATTATCAATAAACACTGGTCATATCGGGCATGCTTTATATCAATATTGACAGTTATGTATCTCATCATTGGATATGTGTATTATGATAGGCAAACAAAAGCGGTATAACTGCTCTGAGATACAACATGTTCTTGTGGCAGGTGTTTATTCTCTTAAGTCTTGTTATTGGCAGACTAGTGTATTTGTTTTGATGAAGATGTAAATGGTCGGTCTATTTTGCACTGGTTCTTTGTACATGTTTGTTTTTTCTTTGAACAATTACTGCTAGTTTCTGAATTAATACAATAATCTGGATTATTTCAAATAATCATTAATTAAGTTGTAACTGTTTCATTTTGTTTTAATAGTTATTAACTAACTATGTGTTACAATTTATATAAATAAACTAACTGAGTCAAGTCATCCATGTACATGGCATTGTGTAAAGAATAGAATTTTATGAAGAATAAGTAAAGTTAGATGCATTGTTAACTATAAATAATAAAAATGCTGACAGCGCAGAAAGACTGTTGGCGACGAAAGAAATTAAAAACATGTGATTTATGAGTGCATTTTTGCTAAAAAGGAATCATTTTTAATAAATTGATTTTTTTTTAGAAAATGAAATTGTCATAAATCACATGATATACATATTATAACACATATTACATACATTATCATAAATAATAAAAAAATATATATATCTTTATTGCCTCCATTTGCTGAAGATCTACATAAAACAGGTAGGAATTTTTGAGATTTTGAAGAAGGAGAAGTTCAATTTTTGCTTTACTGAATTGTAGCCTGCAAAGAAAAGAAGTAGTTCCCGGTGATACCTGTTCTGGAAATTACCCTCTCAAAATTTTGTTCGCTCCCTCCAACAGTCTAATAAAATTTGAAAGCACACATGGCATTATACCTAAATATTTACATTTTGGTTAAATGTTAACTGTTAGCTGTATTTTCACTGCTACAAACTGGTCTCTTTTGTGTGTATTGCCAACGTGACTTTTTACCTTTTAATGGCTTGTTTTTCATTTATTTGCTATGTAAATACTGAAACTGAACAATGTTTTGGGGTTTCCAGTGTTAGTAAAATTGGTTTCATTTTCACATTGGTCTGTTAAAATGTAAAAGTTTAACAAGAACGGGAATTACATGGAATGGATTCCTTTAGACAATATTGTTGTTAACATAAAATTAAATTAGATTTTTAGGTACACATAGTTCATGTGGTAAACATTTTATTACTATTAAAGACATTAAATGAAGTAATTTACTGCAGTTGTAATATCAGTGTTTAATAGATATTTGTTCGGGCATTGGTTAAAAGTAATACCTGGTATTGATCATCCATTGGAATTGGTTGCCATATCAGATGAGATTTCACCGATCATCATTGTATCAATCAATTTGTACTTTAATATTATTTGTTGCATTAAATGTAAAAAATTTGCTAAAACCAAGGAATATGTTTTTTCAATAAATGTAAAAAATATCGTTTCATTATTAGGTGTTAAGATAACGTTTAGTTGTTATACATTGTCATATACCTACAAAAATAACAACCAGTTGGAAAACATGCAATTGTTTAAGTACTACATTGTCATATACCTACATGTATAAAAATAACAACCAGTTGGAAAACATGCAATTGTTTAAGTACTACATTGTCATATACCTACATGTATAAAAATAACAACCAGTTGGAAAACATGCAATTGTTTAAGTACTACATTGTCATATACCTACATGTATAAAAATAACAACCAGTTGGAAAACATGCAATTGTTTAAGTACTACATTGTCATATACCTACATGTATAAAAATAACAACCAGTTGGAAAACATGCAATTGTTTAAGTACTACATTGTCATATACCTATAAAAATAACAACCAGTTGGAAAACATGCAATTGTTTAAGTACTACATTGTCATATACCTATAAAAATAACAACCAGTTGGAAAACATGCAATTGTTTAAGTACTACATTGTCATCATTGACAGCAACATTTTTTCAAAAAATTCTAATTATGTAGCTGTCCACTGATTATCTAAATGATCAAAAGCGTATACATATAACAGTGTCATTATAACGACGCCACAGGGCAATTTATAATGTTATTTTGCTAATGTGAAAATAATGTTGAAACTTGACCTGAATTTATACTATTACAGAAAGTTTTAGCTGTATTTATCTTGATAACCGGTACTGAAAATACATAGACGTATGTTTTATTATCCTCATGTATACATTATACACATACCATAACATGATAAAAATGTCACAGTCAAGAGATTTCATATTTAATAAACTAAAGTTGTTAAAATTTATTTTTGTTGAATGATTGATTATGGTAAGGTTAAAAAGACTGTTATAGTGATGGATTGTAGTTGACTATTTGTTACTTTGATAATTAATCCCCCACTGCAAAGCGGCAGGGGGTTGTAGGAATGCCCTTCGTCCGTTCGCTCCTTATCTCCTATACCCTTTGAAGGATTTTCATGAAACTTGGCTCAAATGTTTAGGTCATTGAGACCGTGAGCAGAAGCATGGGCCTTTCACGCCAGCTCAAGGTCAAGGTCACACTTGAAGGTTAAATTTTTGAGCCTCCATTTTCCTGTCCGTTTTTTTGTGTCCGCTCCATATCCCCTATACCCTTTGAAGGTTTTTCATGAAACTTGACTCAAATGTTTTGCTCATTGAGACCACGTGCAGAAGGCATAAGCCACTCACGCCAACTCAAGGTCAAGGTCACACTTGAAGGTTGAATGTTTGAGCCTGTATTTTCATGTCCGTTCTATATCTCCTGTGTCCTTTAAAGGATTTTCATGAAACTTGCCTCAAATGTTTATCACATTGAGGCAATGTGCAGAAGGCATGAGGCAGTCACACCACCTCAAGGTCAAGGTCACACTTGAAGGTCAACTGTTTGAGCCTCCATTTTTGTCTGCTGCATATCTCCTATGCCCTTTGAAGGATTTTCATAAAACTTTTCATAAAACTTGGCTCAAATGTTTATCACAATAAGGCGATGTGCAGAAGGCATGGAGCAGTCTTGCCACCTCAAGGTCAAGGTCACACTTAAAGGTCAAATGTTTGAGTCTCCATTTTTGTGTCAGCTCTATATCTCCTATGCCCTTTAAGGAATTTTCATGAAACTGATTAAGGTCAGTGTGATACTTTAAAGTCACCTTTAAAATCTAATGAAGGATCACGGCGCGGGATATAGCTGTCGTTTGGACTGCCTTGTTACATTTTGTAATTTTTTGAATATCATGTATTTTAATGACTCTTTTGATCATTACTTTCTTTGTATGTTTGGTACAACATAAAATATCATAGTTGTATAATATGGTAGATGTAGGGACCTTTTATATTATATCATTCTTGTTATGTAATTAGATCTAGTTCTACCCAGGAATAATTTTACTACAGTAGATGCATTCAAAGGTAGCTTCAAACTCCAAGTACTGTATCTACCCAAACCAATGAGATGGATAGAAAAACCCATGATTCATGCTCGCTACAATTATTGTATCGATTTCGCCAACACTGGACTGTGATAAGTACTTCAGTCTTCCAGCCAGCTTATCCAGTCATATAGATTAATTGAAAATGAGTCAATTACGGAACATAATGAGCTCTTAAGTGTTCCCACCCGCCTGTCAGTTTACAGCAGGGTAAATAGCTGTAACCAATTTTTGTCACAGATGATGTCACACTGGGTTTTATCTGACTTGTCTGATAGTTGGAAAGTTGCCTGTGATATATTGCATGTAGTTGTATTGTATAGAGTAAATAGTGGAGGTTTGTGCAGTTTTGGTTTTGAAACATTTTCTTTTGAACTTTACGGTAACCTCTTTTTTGTGTGTTTGTAATTTTTATATGCTTTGTTTATTCTTTAATATTTATTTATATTTGAAACTAACTTAAATTGTTCAAAATATGTATCCAAGTTCAAAATAAACTATATTTAATATCTTGGTTTAATAAAATCCACAAACATAAAAATAAGTAAAATACTGGGTATATACCACGTATATGTTATGGAAAATGCATTTGTCAAACATTGTATATTGAACTTTTCTTTTCAAGTGGGGGAAGTACATTGTAGAAGTATGTGTTATCAAACATCGTGGTACAATTTGTGTATGTGTTTTTTGTTTGTTTATAAATATCTGTATATAAAGCCCTAACTGCATTAGTTGTTATGTGTTTGCCAGGACATTTAAAACATTTGTCTTAACTAAAAAGATATTTTATCTAATTACAGATTAAAGGCAGAAGTTTTTTTAGCTGGAACATGCAACATCAAAAATGTATCAGCACTTGGAAGGATAACAATAGATTCTGGCGGTTTGAAGGATGAGAACAATTAGCCTCTGGATTCTGGAATGATGTAGAAAGATTTAATTCATGTGATCATCAGTATAAAGAAACCTGGGTTAGAGGATTAGAACTGGATTAGGGGATTAGAATGGAGGATGACTTATGAAACCTCAGCATCTTGATCTATATATGGAAACTTAGGATTAGAGGAGTAGAACTGGTATTGACTTATGAAACCTTTGCATCTTGATTAGTGTACTGGAAGCTTGGATTAGAGGATTATGGTAGAAATGGAGGATGAATTATGAAACCTTAGCATCGTGATCAGTATATGGAAACTTGGAATTAGAGGATTGACTTATGAAACCTTTGCATCTTGATCAGTATCTGTAAACTTGGAATTAGAAGATAAGAGTTTTTGAACAGAGAATGACTTATGAAACCTCTGCTTCTTGAGTCTGTTGCCATGGCAGCCAAGTGCTCAAGCACCATGACGACGGATCACATGGTACACATGAGGCATCACAGGGGACACAGGAATGCTTATGGTAAGCTGCGTTTCCTGCGAAGAATTAATTCCTATTCCGTAGACAGTGTTTGTTGGAGATTGATCTGAGTATTTGTAGTTATAAACACAATTGCTATCCGTCAACTCTGTTTATATAAAAGATAAATAATTATGAGCGACCTGTAAAAAGATTTCATTAAAAAGTCCTATAGCTGTCTGAAAGTTCTGTTTACATGAAGGTGAATAATTATGAGGTACCTGTAATAAGATTTCATTAAACAAATGGATTGATGTTAACAGTTGTTGAGTAGGACAGTGGACTGTTTATAAACATTGAACATATTATACAACACAACTCAGATAAAATCTGAATTTCAGTATGTGCTGTCCCATGCAAGGTGCATAGAAATTCTCAAGATAACAATGGTGGTTACTGTCAATGTGTTGATAATGTAAACAATAAGCTAAAAATCAAACTCATTATTTATATTTTAGGAAAATCACATTTTAGTCTTATCAAACTTAAATTTTTCGACCTTGCAAAATTGCAAAACTGTTTTGGTGTGCCTTAAGATACAATTGTCAGTCATTCATGTAGGAAAACGTTGTGGATCAATATAATGTTCAGACACATGAATGAAAGTTGTGAGATTTGAATGAAAGATTATCTCCACCAATGATTATTTGAGCTAATTGCAGTTATCTTTAAAGGAATCGTTTCTACTTGGAAAGTAAGCCAGGTTTAATATAAATGACATTGATTGTGGTTAAAAGATCGAATGTCACATGAATGACCATGAAAGTGACTCTGTATAGTGCGGTACTAAAAGATTAATGTTGCAAATTAATATTGGGAACGTTATTCCTAATGGATCAGGTGACACTCTTAGTGTCCTTCAATCAGTTTCTGATATGGTACGATAAGTTTTGTAAACAATCTGTACCAACAGTTAAAGAACATAATTCTGCAGACTATTTGATTAAAAATACACACTGGCATAATGACTGTATGATCTCAGATTTGAATAAGAAATGTTTCTATGCATTTAAAATCTAAACTTTTTATCTGAAAGTCTGAAATATGGTAAAATATGAAGTATATTATGATTCTGTACCAGAATAAAAACATTTAAGACAAAAAACACCTTTAATAATCCCCCCCCTCCCCCTCCCCCGGGCAGCGGGCATATACGGGACTTTAGACTGAAAGGGATGATTGATTCCAGGTCCCGGTAAATAGACTTTGGTCAGATATTAGATCCCGGTAATATTTGGCGCCCACTCGGGCCATTTGATACTCCAAGCATCTCCCACAGTCGGGATTGGGACAAAAAAGCTTGGCTCTAGGGTGGTGAATTAGACCGCAAAAAATAAAATTATCCAAATTTCCCTGGGTCAGCCCACCGCTCCGCCCCGGGGGAAAATATTAATAGGTGCAGAACTGAGTGTATGATCTTAGATTGAGTATGACAATGTTTCTATACATTTTTATGCAATAAAAGTATGATGAAAGGATGGTTGCAACTTAGGCAGGGAAGTTAGTCTGAAAGCTGTTATCCTAAGTGAATGTTTGTAAATCACAGTTTGCAAGTTTGCTAACTGGGGTTGCTGGGATATATGGAAATTGTATGACCTTAGATGGATGCTTGTAGGCCATTGTAAAGATAATTGAACTTGTAGTTGCTATTTTAATCATGTTAGCCCTACCCTCAAGTTTGTTGAACTACTAGAGCAGAAAATCTATACAGAATTCATAGTCACTTAACTACAGATATATGTTTTAATAAGTTAAAATGAAACACAATCATAATGATTTAAAACATTAGTAAAAGAATTGCTACAAAGAGTTTTCCTTGTTAATAGATTGTGTGTTTCCTAATGTATAGATGTAGAACTAATACAATGCCAGTCAATTACAGTAATCATCATCATATCATCGTCACCATCACCACCATCATCACCATCATCATAACAGGTCATTTTTCCATATACATAACTGACAAAACATTTGAGAGTTCGATATTGTATGTAACACAGATGTAAACAACAAAGTAGAAATGTCAATTACATAGAATGCTTCTTAGTATTTGTTTGTTTTTTTCTTTAAAATAGCCCATATATGGTCTGGCTTGTGATATTTCAAGTGCATGCTATTTGTTTCAAATGCTGTTTGGTTACAGAAACATCAGCCAGACATACAACATTGCTGTTGGTTTGTAACATGACCTTTGTTGATAATAAATCGTTTAAACATATATTTTGGCATAGGAACTTGAGTTATATGAAAGATTTTTATTTTGTATTTGTATGTGAACAAGGGAAAATCAGACCTTAAACCAAACAAAAATGTCTGTGTTTGGGGCAACCCTACTTAGCAAAAAAAACCTGACCCTTAAATATTTGGCGATCATTGTTTTCCGTGAAATCCCTATTAAAATTTTGTCAGATTTTAGATAATTTTCAATGCTTATTTTACCTAAATGTGGCTTAAACAAAATCCCTATTAAAATTTTGTCAGATTTTAGATAATTTTCAATGCTTATTTTACCAAAATGTGGCTTAAAAACAGTTTTAAAAACTCAGTCCCGACCCTACCTAACTGTTTTGAGACCGTTGCCCAAAACACACAATATATTTTTGTTGGCCTTACACCCTTTTCCTAGTCTTGTGGCAAATAGGTATCAAAATCAGGGTCCACAGTGTATCTCACTAACATGATTTGAGATTTCTAAATTGGAGAAACCCAGCCAAGGTTCTTACCCTAATTAGAATAGGCTTCACATTACCAATCTAGTTATCACAGTGTATAATTGCTGCTTGGTACAGCACAATGATTAGTTTAATCTTGTTTTCTACTTCATTTGCATCCATTATATTTGTTGGGCCATAAATTATTGTCTCTGGTTTCTTTCCGGTCTCATGATATTATTTTAATCTATTTAGTAAACTTTAGTTTAGGCGTAAAAAAAAATAAGTTTGTTTCAGGTAACCCGACCTACCCCCAAAAAAAAAAACCGACCATAGAACATTTTATTGGGTTGGTCAGATTGATTTTTGTTTTATTTACTTTTTTTCAATAATTAAATGTGTTTTGGATAAATAAGTGTTTTGTTTTGATAGAAACAATGTTAAAGGATATTACTGATATGTTTTGAACATTTATTAAGTTTTAGAATCTTCAAGTTGACCATTTACCAACAAACAAACAAACAAACAAAAAAAAAAAAAAACCGACCTACCTACCCTAATTTTTTGGGGCATGTTACCTGAAACAAACATATTTTTTTTACGCCTTACCACAGTTTATTACAGGGGTGATTTATTAATGATAAGTAGTTGGAAAGTTAAATAGGTTTATGTCAAGTTTGAAACAGACTGTAAACAAGTGTTGATCATGAAAAAGAAAATGTTAACAAAATTTAATTAACAGTACATGAAGTCATACAAATGTTGTATTAGTATGATTAAGTATGAAGAGCGTGTATATTAGAAATCAGATAATATATCAGTTACCAGTACAATCCTGAATACCAGTACATAGCTACATATTTCAAAGTTTTGACCAAATATGTATATATCATTTACAGTGTGAAAATTAAAATGGGAGATTTTAAAGTCATGGGCATGCTATATACATCTTGTGTCCTTTCAGTACTTGTTTGACATAGAAGTGGCAACCCCATCAAAATGTTGTATTTAGTTCTTATGCTGTAACAGTGATATCGAACAAAAGCATTACAAATGCTTTATAACTTTAACCACTTGAATTATGTTTATTAAAAAAAACATTATTTCCAGTATATTTCTGGATCAGGAGTGTTATTTTGTTTCTTTGTTTATAATGTCCTTTACTATTAAGAATCTGTGACAATATTTGTGGACATTGTAAATTTGCCAGTCTGTGAATAGGTCCTTTAAAGTTCATTATTATGCTTAAGTATTTAAAGAGTTATTGGGTATTGAAAATTGTTAAAAAAATAAATTATAAAGCATGAACATGTGTGATGTACAGTACTGAATGAATATACAATAAACAAATTAAGTGTTGCCTGAAAATAGGGGAGACTATTCAAGAAAATTATTATGAGAGGCAGAGAATAGTTATCTTCCTTGTTACAAAATCAATATTCAATTTTATATAATACACATACATGTACCAGGATTGATAAAGCATATAAAGATAATCTAAGAGAGTGTTTATATGGACATTAAAGCATAATTAAACATCATTCAATCTTCTGCTTGATTTCTAGTAGTCCCGTCAGAAAATATTATCACCTCTAGATCATCATTTTATGGTAATTTTACAACAAAGACCACTAAGAATGTTGTTTTAAAGCTACAGTTTGTGCAGTTTTGTATTCATTTCATCTGTTATTAATGCTTATTATTAATTTTATCAGTCTATATTACAGTTGATCAATCATGATTTTACGGATAATCACCAGATCATTCCGATATTTGTGTGTAATCACATATTTTTGTAAAAATCGTATTTACCTTATTGTTTTAGGATCATAGTTTGAGTCAGGGGAACTTGGTTGACAAATGCCAGATTACATGAAACCAAGGGACCCCTAAAGCATATATTTGAATATGAAGATATATTAACAAAAATGCCCTAACCAAAACTTTTCTTGTGCTTAGTTTAAAATACTTTTTGGTACAAGTGATAACCCTTAACAAACAGCTCGCTTCACCATAATATTTGACATGTAGTAATTAAAACTGTTTGTTGACTGCTGTGATCAGTGGTTTTGCATCAGAAATTTTGGAAACAAATTGCATGTTTCTTAATACAGTCTTTGTACCACATAAATAATTATATACTGTGACAATTGTGCATAGAAGAAAGTTTCATCTGTTCAATCTGAATGTAGCCACTTTTGGAAGTGGATAAGTGGCTTTAAATATTTGTGATAAAAAATGGAATGGCCTCTATGTTTAGGACTAATATGGATTTTGTACAAGTTTCATGGCTTGCTGAAACAGAATGAAATCCATTATCTTATATTCTGGTTAAGCAGGCTATTTTTTTTCGGCGAGCTGTGCATACTTTGGAAAGATATGGAAGAGTTAATAAAATACCCTCTGTGCCGTATATTTGTACCGATGCTCTTTGCATTTATTTATATTCCGCCTACGCATTATTTTCTGTGTTATTCTCTTTCTCTTGAATATTCTTTTAATCCTTAAGAAACTGAAGAGCAGACAGATTTTGTAATGTCACAAAAATCAAAAACAACAAGCTAACGTCAATATATATAGTGATATGTTAGGAGGAGTAAAGTATGATTTAGTATCTGAGCATAGCGTGCTGTTCGAATCTAGTCAGTCATGCGATGGATAAGTTAATTACAAGTGAAAACAAAACACATTTGTCAGTTTTGGGGGCAAAAAGTAGGTCACTAGGTCAAATTGAAGAAAAAGCTTGTGAACACTCTAGAAGTCAAATTTTTTGCCCAATCAACATGAAACTTGCTCAGAACATTTGTTCTAATGATATCTTGGCGGAGTTCCGATCCGTCAAAAAACATGGCCGCCAGGGGGTGGGGCAGTTTTCCTTATATGGCTATAGGAAAAGCTTTTGAACACTCTAGAAGTCACATTTTTTGCCCAATCTACAGGAAACTTGCCCAGAACCTTTGTTCTTATGATATCTCGACTGAGTTCGAAAATGGTTCCAGTCCTTTGAAAAACATGGCCACCGGGGGGGGGGGGGGGGGACAATTTTCCTTATATAGCTGTAGGGAAAGCTTGTGAACACTCTAGAAGTCACATTTTTTGCCTAATCAACATGAAACTTGCTCAGATCCTTTGTTCTTACGATATCTCGGCCAAGTTCAAAAATGGTTCCGGTCCTTTGAAAAACATGGCCGCCATGGGAGGGGAGGGGGATCAGTTTTCCTTATATGGATATATTGAAAATTTTAAAAAGCTTGGGAACACTCTAGAGGCGACATTTGTATACCAATGATCATGAAACTTTCTGAAAACATTTTTCGCAATGATATCTCGGACAAGTTCGAACCCAGGTCACGTGGTAAATATACTAGGTCACAAGGCCAAATTGAAAAAAACACAAGCTTGCCAACAATCTAGAGGCCACAATTTTAGCTGAACTTTCATGTATCTTGCTCAGAACAGTTTATTTCCTTAGCCCTTCAGGTGAGCGACCTAGGGCCTTATGGCCCTGTTGTTAAAAAATATTTCTTGCTTAATTTAATGATCGCAAAGAACTTTCCGTTCTTTGAGTGGTGCAAGTGTTCAAATTAAAATTATGACTCACAAACAAGAAATGTCTTTTAAAAAAGACAATCTGCGTAGAAATTAATATTGAGATGTCATTTTTTTGCCCTAAATAAAATACAAGAGGATCAAGCTGTGACTTCACGGACCCCATATTTTTCGTTCCCTACTAAAGAGGCTTCTCGGACCCCAGATTGTTCGGTCCCTTCTAAGGAGACTTCTCTGACACTATATTTTTCTGACACTATAAGAAAACGTATCAGCCCCTAAAATTAATTTGAGATAAACAATTATGTTAATTTTTAATCCCCAAAAGTATGCAACAGTTATTGGTATACGTTAAACCGTTGTTTGAAGTTTGCATTCCCTAAAATTAGAAAATTTGACCAATTCTATTGGCATTCAATTTTTCCGCTGCATAATTAGCGCTAGAAATCTAGGTCAAAAGTAATCTTAGACAGCTATGCCAAAAAATAAACAACCCTTCTAAAGGATGAAAAGCAAAAGATCTCCTAGGGGAGAGTTTTCTGACAGAATTTCACCTCCAGCCCATAGCTTCTGGCTGCAGTGTCATTGATGATAAGTTTTCTACACTATTCCTTTAATCCGCCTGTGGTATCTTTCAATCAATACTGCGCTTATGCAATATTCAAAGTCAGAGGGCTCTAGAATTGGAAGCATTTTGTTTGGTGAATATGAACTGTATCAGCAGTTCTCAGCAGTTTTTGGAGTACATAAAATATGACATTTTGACCTAAAAATGTATGATCTGTTATTGGAATAATTGTGACATATAAGCATATGATTTAGAGCTCAACAGGCAACAAAGGATACAGTCATATTTGAAGGTAGGACATATTGTCATATGCCTGTAGATTATATCATTCTTATATAGGCATAAAACAATTTATATTATGTAATAGGAGTAATTGTGACATACAAGCATATTATTAGTATATTATTTGGTGTTCCTGTGGAAATAAAAGATTAATATTTTTAGGTAGGACATGTTTAAGTAACTACTTGATCATATGTCGAATGTAAGTTTTACTATTATAATTATAGACATATTTTCAGCAGAATTTTGTGTTGAAAACATTTAAGTAAGGCATTTGGTCAAAACGTGATGCTGACTGGGGCTCAGATTTTTTAACATTATTTGTAAATACATATTCCTCTGAGACATCAGGGGTGTGGAAATACTAAAATTATTTACTTGTCCAAGGACAAGTTTCTTGCAAAAATCTACTTGTCCGCATGTAACAGTCGCTTGTCCAAATAATATATTGTTTTCATCCAAGGCCTTCCTTATGTATTTTTTCATTAAATGATAAATAAAACACAACTTGTTATTCAAATGCATGAGAATATAATAATATGATAATTAACTTACAACTCTTACATCATTTTCACACCCTGAAATTGTACTTGTCCGTCAACATGTATACAGGAAAAATTTATTTGTCCGACAGTAAAATTACCTGTATCGGACAAGTCGGGCATAGGATTTCCACCGCCCTGGCCATTTTGTGAATATTTATTCCTTTCATAGAATACTTTGTAAGTATAGTTGCTTTTGAGTGTTCAAGTAACAATATAGCAACATATAAAGTGCTGAGATTGTATGCATTAAACAACAAACTTATTTGTTTCCAACTGACATTGATACTTTCACTAGCAAATAATATGTTCACATACTGTAATTCAATAGACTCTTTGTGCATAACATTTGCAATTACCGTAATTTGAATATCATAATAATTCTTATTAAACTTCACATATAATTATATTCTGGTTATTAGAAACAAGAAATGTCTTTGAAAAAGACAATCGGCGTTGAAATTAATATTGAGATGTCATTTAAAAATTACCTAAACAGACGGCCAGGATGATCGGTTACGTGACTTGTCAGATCCCAGATTTTTTGGTCCCCACCAATATTAGGGGACTTATTGGACCCCAGATTTTTCGGACACTATAAGAAAACTTCTCGGACCCAAAAGTTAATATGAGATAAATTTAAAAATTTAAAAATTACATAACTATAATTAATATCTATGCCGTGAATAAACCAATCATACAACTCCATGTTTCCACCAGTGATATATAAATAACCGAAATAATTTAGGTTAACATAATTGTTATCTGAATTTGTCAAGCCAATTTAACAAATTAACAATTTCGGGAATGAATTAAAATTATTATGTATCAGACGAGTCTATATAGTTATTTATAGTACCGGTAATATACCATTCATGTTAGTTATCTAATATAATAATGATTTGAAGTCAAATAAGCATGGATACTGTGTATCCCAATAAAAAGCAATAGTCAGGGAACATTCAGCGATTTTTGAAATGTTAATACTTTATTTTTGATAACGCAAACATACAAATTCATTAGACTAGGACGATTTTAAATTATATCAGTAGAAATATTATATATCAAGGGTTCCTTTGTATAATTAGTATTGCAAATTGTGTATTCATGCTACGCGAATAACAATTCGACATATTCCGAATCTTCTTTCATAACATTTTATCTATAGAAAATGTAGCATCTTTTTACAGATTAAATAATTTCTACTGGAGAAGTTGATAGAAAGATGCAATTATAAATAATCGTTAATAAATCGTAACCACAATTTTAAATCAAATTAACAGTAAGTTTATAATATAAATTCCACATTTATTGAAATTTTTAGGTTTATGATTCTCTGAACGCTATTATTGGTGCATGTACGAGTATATTAACACGGCTATACAGCCGTTGATAGCTACGCGCGCTATTTTTAGAATGCCACTACTGTTTCTGGAATGAGATGAACTCGCTAGAATCAATGGGCTACATGGAACGGCAACTCTGTGAGTGAGATTTATGCACGGGAACATTACACAGTTGCTATTTATAGAGCGTAACGCTTATATAAATGTAGGCTAACCAAAATAGTTATTTCGTTACGTGAATGAATATAGCATTCTGTTTATGGCATACAATGAGAAAATACGTTCATAATTAGCCTCAGTTCTAGAGTATATGTCGAGGATATGTTTATAACTCCATTTTAACCGCTTATGTAAACAATTATGTAAATTTTTATTCCCCAAAAGTATGCAACAGTTATTGGTATACGTTAAACCATTGTTTGAAGTTTGCATTCCCTCAAATTAGAAAATTTGCCCAATTCTATTGGCATTCAATTTTCCCCCGCTGCATAATTATCACAAGAAATCTAGGTCAAAAGTGATCTTAGACAGTTATGCCGAAAAATTTCCACTGAAAAATTCCAGACAACTTGTGTATTTTTTCACCAGGTTTGAGAAAAATTGTGAAGAATCAATCATAATTTCGGGTTTGATTGAAAACTTTCTGGATCCCAGCTGATGCTTGTCTGTTTTGTGGTATCAGGGGTACACTTGCCCAATACAAGTCTCAGTTTATCTTACCTAGCCATCTGACAGCATGCACCTGTGAAAAGTGTTTGCTCTTCTTAATAGTCAGTTTTTTGCTGTTGAAAGTTTTGTGGTGAAAAACACAAACTTTCATATGAATTAAAAGAAATAAGTTATCCAGAAAATTCTGTTTTTAATTGGTACATACATGTAAGGAATGGCAGCAGCTGAAGTTAAACGAAATCACACTGACTGGAGTTTGCAGAATATTTGTTGGTAAGAATTATTGATAATCATATTAAATCAATCACATTAACAAATCTTATTGATTTAAGAAATAATTTTTTATGTATTGTTGTTTAGCAGCCAATTAACAACGATTTGGAGTTCTGATGCTTAGGAATTAAACCACGAGGGTGTTAGCTTGATTTAACAAAATAATTTTTCAATTGAAATGAGAACTACAGTTTACTACGCTCCGCTCAGAATCGGGACTACTTTTTGTGTTGTTTATTGGGTAGTTTAACAACAATTATTTTGTTCTTTGTCTATATAAAATCTAATCTGATGATGATATGATCGTGCCCCAATTGAAGTTTATGTTATACAATTAATATATTGTTTAATAAAATGATTAATATTCCTTATTGGTGTTTTAAAATCCATTTTCTTTGCATGTAACAGTGTCTGAGATAGAAACAGGTTTGGAAGTGTGTACATTCTGTTTCGTGCTCCATCAGGTTTGAATCCCAGAATTACTTAAAGCACCAGCCAGCAGTCCAGAAATATGTTAATAAAAATAAAACTTTGCAGAAATCGTTTCTAAATGACATCTTACCAATCAAAATACAAAAAACCTCATTGAAATCGGTAAAATAAGAACATTTTGGTAACTTTATATCGTATAGTTATTTGTATGCCATCGGTGGTGATGCCTCCGGAGTAAATCAGCATTAGTGTATATTCCACTTGTACCAAGCGTTTTCGAACAAAGACATTATAAAATGCCTTTCGTAAATAAGAAACAGTTTTTAGTCAAAACAACACAATTAACGTTCATTAGAACTAATGCTAATTTAAGATGTACAGTAGAACTCCACTAATACGACCACTTGCGGGTCTTTATAAAAGTGGTCTTAATAGCGGGGTGGTCGTATTATCGAGGTAAGGCAAATCAATGAGTCAGTCAGTACATGCATATGTCTGTGTTATTTAAAGTTTTCTTTAAAATAATAAATACTCTATATATGACGAAATTTTGAATTAGTTTCTATATAATGTTTAATTGCATACAGATTTTCTAACTTATAGTTGTTAATGTGAACTTTACGTAAAGTTGGAAGTTGAAATAAAAAATCATTAATTAAGACCGTTTATAGACTGTCAAGCTCAGTATTACGTCAAATAACGTAATCTGTTACACAGTCAATGTACTAATCCCTTAACAAAACATATGTCACATTGTTTTTTCACACACCCTTTTTTATACTGCAAAGCAGTATGTTTAATTACCTCCACAGCTTATTTTGTTAATTGATGTAAACTGTCAAGGACCAAATGAAACTGGCCGCAATAACGGGGTTATTTGAGCGTTATTTGGTACTTTCGTTATGGGATTAGTGGTTGTAATACGGAATAGCGGGATGCCCGTATAATCGGAATTGCAATATATAGGAAAACAATTGGGTCTTTAAAAAAGTGTCCGCTTAAGCAGGGGTGGTCATAAAATAGAGGTGGTCGTAAAGCGGTGTTTTAGTGTATTGAATTATATTCTTTGGTCTGCGGCTTTAATTATACAATCCAGCCTGTGATGGCCAGATTGGAACTGGGTAAATATTTGTGACAGCATTGCTGAGCCTTCCGTCTTGCAGTAAAGAAATATTAAAGATAAAATGAGGCGTGTTGTGGGAAAAGTCTGCACAGGCTAATCCAGGACGACACTTTCCGCTTTTATGGTATTTTTTGTTTCAAGGAAGTCTATTTTAACATAAATCCACTGCAGGTGGAAGGGTCTGTCCCGGACAAGCCCCTGCAGACTGTGCAGGCTGATCCGGGATGACACTTTATGCACGTGCATGAAGTACGGTTTTCCTACCACACACCTTAAGTAATCCTCGGTGCTGATTTGTTTAGATCAAGCCATTGCCCATTATCAGGGAAGGAGTGGCAACTACCTCCGGACTTTCCTTGATTTACATAAGGGTTGTTAAAATGATATTCTGTATTCTGGTTTATATTGAGCTTTAACTTTGCATTATAAGTGAAAAGCTTAATTAATCTGCAGTATTTACTGAAATCATTTCTTTCAAGTAGCATTTCATGCTATGAAACTCAGTGGCATAAGGTCAGTCTTGGGAAAAAAAATCCAAATAAATGTCTATTCTTTCCATATAAAATAGGAAGAAATACAACTGGGAATTGTGTTTGACTTTGACATATCTGGAACTTCGAAAAAAGCAAGTTCAAAATGATTGTAGGAACATTAATGATTGTAGTTCATGTCTAGAACACAGGCAAAAACCATTACCGCTTCTTTCAGCCAAAATATTATCACATTGTTGATTTACTTTTTAGCTTGATTATTCACCAAATAGTCCAAGCTATTTTACTCGCCCGTTTAGCAGAATTATGCCCTTTTAACTCTATGAGATATATAATAGTTGAGCGCGTTGTCAAGCGAGACAGCTCTATTGTTGTATAGTGTGTTCTTAAACATCTTATAGAGCTTTGACACATTTACCTGACACTCATGAACTCATTTAGCATATATTACTTTTTTGAATTATTTTTCTTTATGTGTCCGAGCTATACTATTGTACTCCCAACCATGGTTACGTTGTCAGTCCATCTTCTGTTATACAACAACATGCTGCATGCTTGTTACAAGAACACTTGTACTATAAATAATGTGTTATTTAATTTCACACTTGAATTCCTACCATTAAAATTAGTTCTGAAGATACTGGTAGTTGATAATCAATACTGGATTTAAGTGCATGTTGCATGTCATTGAATATTGAAAAATAAATCAATGGATTTGCAGTTGACATTAATGCTCACTTGATGGTTTTGTTTGACAGCATTTCCTCAGCAACTGGTTTCCACTGGTGAATTATTGCAATAGTGCACCTGGTTATTGAATGCAATTTTGTGCAATGACTAATCTGCTTGACATTGAATATCTGTAGTATCTGACTGGCTATTAAATATTTGACGATTAATAGATGAGGTTGTTCTTTAAATAAATGTAGACATAGTAGAAGAACTAGCATGTAAATATTGAAAAAAAAAATGTTGTGAAAGCTAGTCTGCAAGTTTTCAACAATATCCTGTACATTTGTAAAATACAACCTATATCCTGCTTTGTCGAATATTTGATTTGACAAATCCAACAGTTTATATGTATTAAATGCAGTCCCATATGGCCATTGCTCCCAGAAGTCTTGTAGTTGCAGGATACAGGAAACGTCCCTTTCCAGAGGCGCCCCTGGATCTTTTAGTGCCCAGTGTCACACACCAGTAGTACACTGCGCCTTGGTATTAACATCTGCGAAAGACGAGTTAGTGTGACTGTGTTAGAATAAAGCAGGGGCTCCAACATGTGATCGCATGGATGTGAAGCCAGTGTTGCTCGCCCATAGATCTGGTGCACAAATCAAAGTGCACTATTAACCCATGTTTTACGTATTGTTTATTTAAGAAATAATTCTGGATTTTTTCGTTAGCACGAGTTGTTTAATAGCCACGCATCAGAACAACAAAGAGTTGTTTATTGGCTGATAAACAATGATAATGCGAAAATTATTTCGATGCTAACATGATGTGACATATATTTATGCCCCCGAAGGAGGGCATATAGTAGTCGCACCGTTCGTCTGTGGGTGGGTACGTTTTCCGTCCGTCCAGACTTTGTTTCCGCTCTGTAACTTTTTAATGCCTGGATGGATTTTAACTTCAGATTATTATTCCCCATGACTAGACGATGTGTCGCCTACAACTCCCATGTTCGTCGGTTAAAGGTCTAGGTCATAATTCAAGGTCAAAGGTCATGAATTTTCGTTTCCACTCCATAACTTCTAAATGCAAGGATGGATTTTAATATAACTTCAGATTATTATTTCTCATGACCAGACGATGTGTCGCGTACAACTCCCATGCTCGTCGATCAAAGGTCAAGGTCACAATTCAAGGTCAAAGGTCTATTATTTTTGTTTTCACTTCATAACGTCTAAATGTCTGGTGGGATTTAAATGTTACTTCAGATTATTATTCTCTATGACCAGACAATGTGTCACATACAACTCCCATGCTCGTCTGTCAAAAGTCAAGGTCACAATTCAAGGTCAAAGTTCAAGGATTTCTGTTTCTCCATCATAACTTTTAAACGTTTGGAAGGATTTAATATTACTTCAGATTATTATTTCCCATGACCAGGCGATGTGTCGTGTACAACTGTCATGGTCCTCAGTCAAAGGTCAAGGTCACATTTCAAGGTCAAATGTTAAAGAATTTTCTTTCTGCTCTATAACTTCCAAAAGCCTGGAAGGATTACTTCGGATTATTTTTTCCCCTCACCAGATGATGTGTCACACACCACTTACATGCTCCTTGGTCAAGGTCTGTGGGTCCAAGGTTACTCTTAAAAGGTCAAATATTGGAATGAACTTTTTGTAGCAAGCATCATTTTTGCCAACATGTAAGGAACAGTAATAACTTGGTGGGAATGAAGATCATTATGAGGCAGTGTGTCACAACAACAAACAGCTGTTTTGCTGAAATCTCAAGATATTTGTCCAGGGCATAATATTGTACTCTGACATTGTTTTGCTGTCCTCTGACAAGCATATGCTTGGGGGGCATATGTGACATCCTGTGACAAGCCTTGTTGCAATTGTTCAGAGCTCCAGATAAGACGAGTATCCACATATTTACACAATGAAATATCAAGAAAAACGGTACATATTTTTAATCGCTTAAACTGCGTAACCAGTTTTACCAATTATCCAGCTCAGCTAATGGTGTAAGTTAGCCTTTGAACGATTAAAAGTGAATCAAATGGTGTAAGTTAGCCTTTGAATCGATTTAAAGTGAATCTTGATTCACTTTTAATTGATTCAAAGGCTAACTTCAAATCGATTAAAAGTGAATCTTGATTCACGTTTAATCGATTCAAAGGCTAACTTACACCATGAAAGCGAATCTTTCTAATTAAAAGGTGATAAGTTGATATCTATTTGTCACAACAGTTGAAAAATCGGACAAGAAACACAAGCATCATGTTAGTGAAACATTTTCTGAAAAATAACAAAAACAACAATGCTGTAATCGTGGAAAACAAATTATCGTTGGCTAATTGTCAGCCAAGAAGGACCAGAAATCAGGCTGTTATGTAGGATTGGTACTGAAAAAAAAAGGACAAAGTATCTGGGCAAATGACTACTTCTACATTTAAAGTAAATGTTATGTTTCGATAGACCTACATATTATTGTCTACATTCAATTTATTCCATTTGCCAATATTAATGTGTTTATATATAATAAGCCATACATGCCATACGTCCCGGTCTCACCGGGATCGTCCCGGTTTTGCGAGGTCTGTCCCGGCGTCCCGTTGAGATGCATTTTGTCTCGGTCAGTCACAAAAATGGATGTTAGTGTACCATAAAACTTACATTGGGCCAACAATTAACTTCAGATCGTTAATCCCTTTATCGGTCCCTATGACAACAATACCCGCTAGCCGCGTGTCAACGAGGAGCAGTAATGATATCCCATTAGCGATTTATTGATTGTTTGTCACACTTTCGCGGGATGGGGGTCATATATCCGCGGTCGCTAATTGCTGCTTATTGTTGCATTGTTTCGGAATAAAAAAGGAACTGTGTTTGTTGTTATTTTGATTTTAAATAGAATAGGTGTTATCACATAATTAGTTTGGTAACGTTTGAAGGTAAGTATGAAAATAAATTGAGAACTTTTCAAGAATTAAAGATGCAAAAACAATCATTACTTTCTTTAAGTTGATAGTGTTCACATCGCAAAATTTGATGCAGTTAATGATGCAGTGTATAGTGGATCGTAGCCCAGGTATAAGTCTGCTGGAGTAGTCTCCCTTGTAAACGCATTTGTTTATTTGGCAATCAGTGTTTATATTTGCGTGTTTCGTGTAATTTCTTTGATGTCATAATTAAAAATACATGTTATCATTTATATTATTGAATAAATATGATTAAAATATATGCGTGTGTATGTTTGTGTTATTCTTTTTGGGTGTTTATTGTTTGAACTATAACTATATAGACCACGAAACTGAATAGGACCTAGGTTAGATACGATAAACTATTATTATTACTCGTTTTTTTTCGGACAAAATGACAATATTAATGTGTCCGGGTCAAATGTCAAATGTCCCGGCGATTTTTTGGCAATGTCCTGTTTTGGCCTGAACAAATTATGGCATTTATGAATAAGCACATAAAGTACTCCCTTGATCTTGTGTAAAAAATGAAAATACCCTTTAAATTTCTTAAATACCCTTAATAGCTGACGGACAGGGGATAAAATGCCCTTTAGGCTAAAACCTTTTCTATGCTCCGCTCAGAATTGGAACTTCCTTTTGTGTTGTTTATTGTGTAGTGTTAAACAACGATAATTTTGTTCTTTGTCTTTAGAAAAATTATCAAGTATCATGTAAGAATAATGGATAATTACAGTGCCTTCTTCTGTGTTACAAAGCATTTTTTTTCACAACAGCGAGTCATAGAAAAGGAAAACAAAGAAATCATTTATAGCAATCGTGCGGGGCATGTCAAACTGTATACTGTGTATACTGGAAGCAGTTTAAAGGCTAAAATGTCAACATTTCATTAGTTAAATAGACGATTTAATATGACTTTGATTAGAAAACTAAAGCAATTAAATTTAGTGAGTCAGCGTTTTGTGGTTTGAAGTTTATATGTTGTTTATTTCCTTGTAATTTAAATGAAACTACTGCCAGCATGCTTTTATATTCTCTCTTTAATCTGAATTTAATGAGTGTATATTATTGTATTGAAAGTGTATACAAAGTTTGAGGCAGATCCACTGCTAAGGTTTGTCAAACTTTATGCCACCTACTTACATAATATGTAAATTTATTAGAATTACATAAATGTACATTGTTTTTATTTAACAAAGAATATCTAATGTAATAAATGTGTTTGTTCCTTAGTATTAAATAAGAAAAAAAGTATATTATAGAACTCAATTTTTGTTCTATAATGTTAGTTTTTTTCATTTTTTACTTACATGATAATTAAATATAACAATTTTTCCAGTATTTTTCAACTTACTATCACATTTGAAGTAACATGTTCAGTTTGATAATGAACCAAGGCCTTTAAGCACTTAAACGTCAGACAAAAAGTGAAGGTTTTTGGTGTGGCGCAGAATCTGTTGTAAACATAAAGCTATAATAAAACTTTGTACATGTAAAATAACGTTCAGTGTTTCAGTAAGAGCTTAGATTTAAATTATTTCAGAAAGAGCTCTCAAAGGTCATGTGCACATCTTTAGTGATTATAAAGTTTGGAGAATATTTTGATTTCAAGGTAAAATATAGTACCAAATAATAAATAATTTATTGGACATTGTATATGCTGTTTGTCAAAAGAAATTTTTATTCTCTACTATTCAAAACTTGCAGGTATTAACACACTGTATTTTCTGAAATATAAGAAATTAGTTGCATATTAATGACTGAATGCAGAAGTCGAATATTCAAATGCTTTGCCCTACATGCATTTTAATGTTCACTATAGGTAGATTATAGAAATGCTGTTTCTGTAGATGAATTCATGGCTTATATACTCCAGGGAAATTACTGACAAACTAAATTGCCTCCGCATTATGGTCCAGATAATGTATTGTACATTATATTCATACAAGGGCGTTCTGTAGAGACATGCTTATGTTTGCACTGAAGGAATAAAGACGATTAATTGTGTGGCAGACATTGGTTTAACAATGTTATTATATTGATGTTTAATTTTCATATTGGCTTAACAGAGTAAGTGATTATATTGATGTTTAATTTTCATATAAGCTTATCAGAGTAAGTGATGATATAATATTGATTTTTAATTTTCATATAAGCTTATCAGAGTAAGTGATTATATTGATGTTTAATTTTCATATTGGCTTAACAGTGTATGTTATTATTTTGATTTTTTATGCCCCCAGTATCTTGATGCAGTAGGCATATAGTGATTGTCCTGTCTATCCCTCGTACCGTCCGTCCTTCCGTCCGTCTGTGACAAGGTTAAGTAGATTTTACCGTTTTCTAGCACCAACACCGCTTACTACAACACTTGGATACTTACACAGTTGTTGCTTATGGCCATTCACTATCCACCCATATCACCCGACCTCACTTTGACCGTGACCTAATTTGCACTTAGAATAATTAAATGGGCTGTTTCTTGGTTAACTAGATTTTACTGTTTCGTCTTACACCAACACCGCTTGCTACAACACTTGGATACTTACACAGTTGTTGCTTATGGCCATTCACTATCCACCCATATCACCTAACCTCACTTTGACCTTGACCTTGACCTAATATGGACTTGTAATAATTAAAAAGTGCCATTTCTTGGTTACCTAGCTTTTACAGTTTCGTCTAGCACCAACACCGCTTACTACAACACTTGGATATTTACACAGTTGTTACTTATGACCATTCCCAAGCCACCCATATCGCCCAACCTCACTTTGACCTTGACCTAATTTGCACTTATGGGCTGTTTCTTGGTTAACTAGATTTTACTGTTTCGTCTAGCACCAACACAGCTTGCTACAACACTTGGATACTTACACAGTTGTTGCTTATAACCATCCCAAATCCACCCATGTCACTCGACCTCACCTTGACCTTGACCTTGAACTTATTTGGACTTATAATAAATCAAAAGTGCCATTTCTTGGTTAACTAGATTTTACCATTTCATCTGCACTTACTAAAACACTTGGATATTTACACAGTTGTTACTTATGACTGTCCCCAATCCACCCCCAACCTCACGTTGACCTTGACCTTATTTGGACTAAAAATGGGCTATCCAGCACCAACCTGGGCATGTGTGTTTATCAAACACAGAATCTTGTTTTTAAATATTTTGTATTGTAAATGCCTGTGCTACACGTAACTTTGTTATCTTAAAAACTTTTGATAAAAAACATACTGTTTCAAGCATTATCGGTAAATTGTATAGGGGATATAGTACTAAACTGATGCAAACAAAAGAAGACAAATCATTGGAAAGAGTATAACAAAAGAAGACAAATCATTGGAAAGAGTATAACAGAATTAAGATTTTTTTTTAGATATATCATTGTTTATCTGCGAATAAACAATGATTTGGAGTTTTGCTGTGTAAGAATTAAACCACGGGGGTTAGCATCAGAATGGCAAAGAGTTGTTTATTTGCCAATAAACAACAATAATGTGAACATTATTTTGTTTCTAACATGATCTGACAAATATTTTTGCAATTGTAATGAGAACTAAATTTTACTATGATGCGCTCAGAATCAGGACTACTTTTAGCATTGTTTATTGGGTAGTTCAACATTTATCATTTTTTTCTTTGCCTATGCAAAAATCAGTGAGTTTCATGTAAATTTAATTGATAAACATCTAATTATTCGTATAATAATGTAATTTTTAAAGGTCTCATAAAATCATTGCCTTTCTGTATTTCCAGCCAATCATCGTAAGAGCGCTGTGGAGTTACTAGAAGCTTCGAAGGGTTCCTACGTTAAAAGTCGCGAGGTTCTCGACCATCGACAGGAGCTGAAGCACCCAGAGAACCTCTCTGTTGGAAACAGGTACAGCCAGTCTCCAGTGATTTTGTTCCTTCTTTGAGAGGGTCCTTTGATTTTGTTCCTTCTTTGAGAGAGTTAAGAGGGTCCTTTGATTGTGTTCCTTCTTTGAGAGGGTCCTTTGATTGTGTTCCTTCTTTGAGAGGGTCCTTTGATTGTGTTTCTTCTTTGAGAGGGTCCTTTGATTTTGTTCCTCGATTTTGTTCCTTCTTTGAGAGGGTCCTTTGATTTCATTCCTTCTTTGAGAGGGTTAAGAGGGTCCTTTGATTTTGTTCCTTCTTTGAGAGGGTCCTTTGATTTTGTTCCTTCTTTGAGAGGGTCCTTTGATTTTGTTCCTAGATTGTGTTCCTTCTTTGAGAGGGTCCTTTGATTTTGTTCCTTCTTTGAGAGGGTCCTTTGATTTTGTTTCTTCTTTGAGAGGGTCCTGTAAAAGAACCAATTCCAAAAGCATTCAATGGTATATTTACCCATATTTTAATGAAAATATTCCAAAATATGTGGTGACAAAACCCCAAATACATAGGAAATGTGACTTTAAGTTGTAAATTATTACATGACTTGTATGCGTATGGGAAACAAAAACAAACTGAGTTATTGGTATCAATACATCACTAGTTTAAGTAATTAATGAATTAAATGTCATTATTAGTTTTCTCTGAAACAGCAAGATTCATGATGTGAAAATTCTTAATGTGATTGGTACTAGAGCCATTCCCAAATGCTATCTTTCAGCGACAGGTTTAACACTTCCTTTGGTTTTATTTGATCACTGTAGTGTAATCTCTTAATCATGAAAACCACAAAATTAATATTTTGTTTAACAGTGCACAGGCTTATTTCTGCATTTTGTGCGGGAATTTACATACTGCTCATATGTTCAGCAAAATATATTTTGCTATTATAGTGTTCAGCATGATTTGGAGGCTTTATAAATTGGCAGTTTAGGTTTAGAGTTATGTAAGATGTAAGAGATTTTCCAGTCATTTTGGCAAGGGGCCTTTACTAACATTGCGGTTTTGAAAACCCATACACACGAATATTTGAGAAGTTATATTGGCTACATGTCTTTATTATATACCTGTTTAAAATCTTAACAAAATACATGCTGCATCAATCGATGAAATACATGTCAGAAACAAAATCCCGTATTATGCTACTCGCTATTTTCCGATCCCGTATTACAATACTAGCCGGACTACTTTTTTAATGACGTCATCATAGAGTTATGTAAACAAATATAATCTATAAATACACCGAATAGTCAAAATTGTAGTTTTTAAACAAATACAATAAGGTAAATGCACATTTGAAGTTTATCGTGGTATATAATAAAAGGAATATTACGCTAGTCAATTGTTCCAAGAGTATGTATTAGTCTCGTGGCTTGCGCTATTTCGTATCACACTCGAGGCTCCGCCTCTCGTGTGATACGTCATCACCCAAGCCACTCGACTAATACATGCTCATGGAACAATTGACTAGCGTAATATTCCGTATATATTTGATGACATTCAGGAGAAGCTTTTGGAAGGAGTGTTATTGTGCGTAAGTACTGCAGAATTGTGTATTAAGATTTTGTTGTCAAAATGTTCAGTACTTTCTTGAACTGACTGCTGCAAGGTAATTAAATATTTGTGGCACGTCGTGGGAAAACCGGACTTAATGCATGTACGTAAAGTGTCGTCCCGGATTAGCCTGTACAGTCCGCACAGGCTAATCCAGGACGACACTTTCCGCTTTTATGGTACTTTCTGTTTGAATGAAGTCTCGTCTAAACATAAATCCACTGTGGGCGGAAAGTGCCATCCTGGATTAGCCTGTGCTGACTGCACAGGTTAATCCGGGACGACACTTTACGCACATGCATTAAGACCGGTTTTCCCACGACGCCCCTCATTTAAAGATTAAAGACATTCAGCATTGCTTTCATTAATTTGTATTTAAACAAACATCATGGAAATAATTGCTGCTTACAGAAAATTTGCAGTAGGGATATTCTGTAAATTTGTGTATTGGTATTACAGGATTTAAAAGAAAGTTTACATTATGAAATGAAAGTATGTATGCGCTTGTTTTAATAAATGAATATTTATAATAATTATCTTCTTGAAATGTCACTTGAAACTCATTATTACTGTAACCAATATGGAAAGTAAGCGCTGGGATGGATTGAATTTAAGGGACTATGTCATAAAAAAGGGCCTCAAGGGGGCAATTTCTGAATTTCAGATATTAATACTGACATGTAATATTATGGTTAAACATTGTATATGTATTAATAACATGGGTCTTGTTTGTTTGGCCCTTTTGATGTTTACATTTTGACGTCGTAACCATAGTTTACACTCTACTTCTTACCAAGCATGATAGCGCAGTTGGTCATATGACTCCAAATCTTGAGTTTGATCCCTGCTTGGGGTTTTATTAGTCCCCTACCGGTGTTTCACCGGAGGGGACTATAGGCTTTCCTTCTGTCCGTCCGTCTGTCACGCCGTCTGTTCGAAAAATTGTGTTCCTGCGATAACTTAAAAAGTACTGAAGATACTTCGATGAAACTTGGTATACATATAAACGGCAATGTGAAGATTATGCTGGACCTTTTATTTTTTACCAGAGGTCAAAGGTCACGTAACTGTTACTAAAAATAGAAAAAACAAAACTGGATCCTGCGATAACTCAAAAAGTACTGAAGCTATTTGATGAAACTTGGTATACATATAAACGGCAATGTGAGGATTATGAAGGACCTTTTATTTTTCACCAGAGGTCAAAGGTCACGTGACTGTTACTAAAAATAGAAATAAACTAAATACTGATATAATTTGAAATGGACATAAGATATTACCATGAAACTTGGTACAGAGATTGAACTATAGGTTTGCCATCAGTCTGTGTGTCGTTCTGTCTGTTCGTCCGTATATCTGTCTGTCCGTCCGTCCCCAAAACCTGGATCCTGTGATAACTCGGAAAGTACTGAAGATACTTTGATGAAACTTTGTATACATAGAAGCAAGGTGAGGATTGTACATGACCCTTTATTTTCACCAGAGGTCAAAGGTCACGTGACTGTTACTTAAAATAGAAATAAACTCAATACTGTAATAATTCGAAAAGAACATAACATATGATCATGAAACTTGGTACACAGAATGGACTATTTGATTGCCCTATGTCAGTTTAGTACTGCAGTAACTCAAAAAGTAACTCGAATGTCTGGTCTGTGAAGGAACAACCTCCAAATTGCAACTAGTAACAGAGAGAATACACCCCCAGGGCCTCCCGAGAGGGGGGGGGAGGATGAGAGGCCCAACAGGACAGACACAACGGAATCGACCCGGAAAGAAGAACGGACAATGACCGATAAAGTGACCTGCACATGTGGGAAGGTCTGTAAGAATCACCGTGGATTGAGGATACATCAAGCGAGAAGCAACTGTCAGTTACCTGGAAGACTGTGGCAACGCAAAGCTTTACCTAATAAGACGGGGGAGAAGTCTGGTCTGGTGGCCAACCATAGCACCAGAAGTCTCTCAGCTCCAGTTTTCTCGCTCACTGGAAGTGGTTGCTCTCTTGAGGATTTGCAATCCATGGAGCCCATACCTGAGACTGAGATATCAGTTGAAGCTAGCCCTGAAGATGATCATGCAACGACTCCAACAGACAAAGCAGAAGAGGAGTCGCCAATCTTTAGCCAAGTCATGCAAGAGGAATCTCCGATTTTTCCTCCAAAGGCCAGGGAAGACACAACTGATGAACCCACTCAAGAGAAGGCAGCAGCAAGATCGGTTACTGATGATAGGAAAGCCCCCAACATCAACAAACGCCAGAAGGTATCTTGGCCAAAAATGAATGACAAGAAGTGGGATGAGTTCGACAATGACCTTGACATGATTCTCCAGTCCACAATCCAGGGCAGGGTAGAGAGGAAGATCCAAGCCATGACCACCATCACCTATTCACTTGGACTCGAGAGATTTGGTTGCGAAGGGAGGGAAAGACAACCAAGACAAGCCCTAATCCCAAACAGGAGAGAGCGAGAGAGGAAGAAGATCAGGGAGGAGCTAAACTCCCTGAGAAAGCAGTACAAGAGACCAGTGAAGATGAAAGGAAGGGATTGGCACAGCTCAGAGATGAGCTAAGCAAGAAGCTAAAGTCATTGACAACAGCAGAGCGACTCCGGAGGAAGCGCAGGGATAGGACAAGGAAGAGGGCAGCGTTTATAGCAAACCCCTACAAGTTTACCAAGACTCTGCTTGGCGAGGAGAGGGGTGGAAGCCTTCAGAGCAGTAAGGAGGATGTTGTGCAGCACCTGAGAGAAGTACACTCAGACCCAATCAGGGACCAGGCTCTCGGCGAGTGTGACAAGATAACTCCTGCCAATCATCCGCAGTTTCCTCTGGACCTAAAAGAGCCAACACTCCAAGAAGTGAGAGATGTTGTCAAGAAAGCAAGAGCCTGCTCAGCACCTGGTCCCAGCGGAATTCCATACAAGGTGTACAAGAAATGCCCAAAGCTGCTCAGAAGACTGTGGCTCCTACTGAAAACAGTATGGAAGAAAGGCTCGGTTCCAGAATGCTGGCAGGCAGCAGAAGGTTGCTTTGCCCCTAAGGAGAAGGAGTCGAAGGACATCAAGCAGTTCAGAACCATTTCACTTCTCAGTGTTGAAGGGAAGATATTCTTTGTCATTTTGGCCCGGCGACTGACATCCTTTATGACTGTCAATGCCTACATTGACACGTCAGTCCAAAAGGGAGGTATTGCGGGATTCTCTGGTTGTGTAGAGCACACAAGCGGTCTCACACAACTGCTCCATGAGGCAAGAATCAACCACAAGAACCTGACTGTCGTATGGCTAGACCTTGCCAACGCCTATGGCTCCATCCCACATCAGCTCATATATGCAGCTCTCCAACACTACCATGTTCCGTAACATGCTAGATGCCTAATTAAGAGCTACTATAGCAGTATCTACTTGCGGTTCTCATGCCAGAACTTTACAACATCATGGATTGCATTGGAGAAGGGCATAGTGACAGGCTGCTCCATTTCTGTGATTCTCTTTGTAATGGGAATGAACATGATTCTCAACGCAGCGGAAAGAGAAACACAAGGGCCACTGACCAATGCAGGAATCCGTCTACCAGCCAACAGGGGATTTATGGATTTTTTAACAATCACCACAGAAACCCACATTCAAGCTAAATGGGTCCTCAAGGCCCTGGACGAGACAGTCACATGGGCTAGAATGGTCTTCAAACCAAAGAAGTCAAGGTGTGTGGTTGTGAAGAAAGGGAAGGTAACATCACAGTTCAAGCTATTTATTCAAGGTGAAGAAATCCCATCACTGGTTGATAATCCAATCAAGTGCCTAGGTAAATGGTTTGATGCTTCCCTCTCCGACAAAAGCAGCAAGGGAAGACTCCGGCAGCAGGTGGAAGAAGGCCTCCGGAGAATTGACAAGTCAGAACTCCCAGGGAAGTTTAAGTCCTGGATTTACCAACATGGCTTACTCCCACGACTTGTTTGGCCACTGATGGTCAACAAAGTGCCACTCAGCCTTGTTGAACTACTGGAGCAAGTTATTAGCAAGCACAAGATGGCTAGGCCTGCCACAGTCATTCAGCTCCATTGGCCTGTACGGCAAGTCAATAAAACTGCGGCTACCACTCACCTCGCTAGCAGAAGAGTTCAAGGTGGCCAAGGCTTGACTTCCTCATGCTGCGTGACTCAGCAGACGACAAGGTCAGCAAGGCTGGTATTGAAGTACGTACAGGAAGGAAGTGGTTGGTCTCCAAGGCAGTTGAACAAGCGGAGAGTAGCCTGCAGGTTATAGTTTGAGCCACCAACACAGGAAGGGAAGGTCTTGGCATGAGGCAGCAGCCCCGATGGGCATAAGCTAGCAGCCAGGAGAGACGTTCACTGGTCCAGTCGGAGGTCAGAAGATCTGAAGACACCCAGCGATCAGCAAGAGCAGTCCAGATGGGTCAGCAAGGAGGGTGGAGCAGATGGAATCGCCAGAAAGAAAATTGGGTTGGCAAGAGCTTTGGCAGTACCAACATCTCCAGCTATCCTTCCTCTTGAGAGCAGTCTATGACCCATTGCCAACACCTACAAACCTGGAGAGATGGAAGCTGAGCGAAGATCCAGGCTGTCCACTTTGCAGTCAGAAAGGGACTCTGTCGCACATACTCACGGCATGTCCTACTGCTCTCTCGCAAGGTCGATACAGATGGCGGCACGACCAAGTCCTGGCCATTCTAGCTGACATCCTGGAGAAAGAGAGAAGGAAAGAACGTCATCCCAACACAAGAAGCCCAGAGTACATCAAATTTGTGAGGGAAGGGGAAACAGCCAGGGGTAGCCAGACCACTAGCATACTAGATGAGGCAAGACACTGGGAAATGAAGGTAGACCTCAGAAGAAAGCTTGTTTTCCCAGATGTGGTCCAGACAAAACTCCGCCCAGACATTGTCATCTGGTCAACAGCCGCAAAGAAGATGGTACTCCTGGAACTCACAGTCCCTTGGGAAGACAGAACAGAAGAGGGCGAAGTACAAAGATCTGGCAGGCATGTGCAGGGAGAAAGGGTACACCACCTGGATCTTCCCTGTTGAAGTAGGTTGCAGGGGCTTTTCTGCACAATCAGTATGGAAAGCATTAGGAGTGCTGGGAATCAAGGGCAAGACAAGGAAAAGCTCTGTCCGAGCGCTTAGTACAGTGGCAGAGAAAGCGTCCAGTTGGCTCTGGCTGCGTCGTAATGAAGCAACATGGAAGCCATCACAGACGAGCAGTGCTTGATCAACACTGCTGCCCCGCCATCACGAGGGTGTTCCGAGATAAGGGGCGAAACACCTGTTGACTGATGGGAACTTGGCTGATGACGTCTGTGAGCAGCAGTTCACACTGTACTACTCAACCCAACAACTTTATTTATTTCATGCGCATGTCTTTATATAGCGCATTTCTATCATATAATATCATTTATAATGTAATAGGAATCCAATTGTTCTACGACATAGGCCCTTTAAGATTTCATTTTTAAACCTTATCAGTCCTAATTAGTTCAAAATTTAACATCCAATGCAGTTATATGGAGAATAACAGGTTACTGCCTGGTCTTGTGTAATATATCAGGTGAGGCTTAGAATAATATAACGGTGAGGCTTGCCGAGCCGTTGTTTTATTCGTGCCAAACCTGATATATTACACAAGACCAGGCAGTAACCTGTTTTTCTATTTATCATACCACATTTGTCGTAAAATATCACCAAAGGAGCTGATTTTTATATATTTAAAAACTAAGGGCGGCGCTGAATTTGTTGAGCCGACTTTTACTTGTTCACGTACTTGTGTAGTTATGGATTTCTAAAAGTGACTGAATAATACCTTATAATTAACATTTCGTAATGATAAGTGAACTGTTTTCACTAGGAATACATAGATTACACGCATGCTCATTCATAAAAAAATGAAAATGCGAACTGAAATGGATTGCAACGATCAATTTCATCGGAGAACACACAACGCCGAATTGTTTGGAGACGCCATTTTGGAGTTGTGTATTGAAATTGACATTTCCAAGATAGTGTCGATATTAACAGTATTTGACTATAGTGTGTTCAATTTTTGGTAATGTTTTTGGTTCAACATAAACTGATGCTGTGTAGTGACTTTTAGTGCATTTATTATGAATGTATTGAAATAAATTTGTATGGATGATTTATTGTGTTCCATAGATGACGTCATATCACTACCAAAGTGCGGGTTTATGTGAATATTTAAAAAAATAACGTTTTTGTGATTTATGATGATTAAAAATAATAAACTATAAACGTTCTTGGTATCAAATTGTTTGTTTTGTTGAATCTGATTCATTTTTACTGAAACTGTTAACTTTTTATAGTTGGTTCCGAATAATATGACGTACTCCAAACATTGACTGATATAAACGCTAGTGACCTGATATAAAAAAATATATCAGACACCTTTGTATCAGGCGGATATCAGCATAGTGGTATGATAAAATTTAAAGGGACATATCAATGGTACAAAAACATTTGCAAAAATATACAAAATTAACAGAGAATAAATATCGAAGCTTCTCAAAATATGATGTCCGTGTGTCTAAAAACAGTTGACAAATACATAGAATTTCAATATATAAACAGTGGTCACCAATGACACTTTCGCGGCCACGGGAAAATTAGTAGTAGTAGTAAATCGACATTTCATGAAGTAACGTTAAACACATATGCAACATTGATACATGTTGTGCATTGTAGGAAAATTTTCATTGAAGTGTGCAATTTAGTAGGCATGCGTTTGAATCCAGCTGGAATCGTATCGATCAATATTGATGCTACTAGCAATACCAGTATACATTCGAGAAAAATGGGAATATGTCTTGTTTTAATATGTGTCTATATTCATAGGAAATATCTTCAGTTTGCCCCTATTTCTAGAAGTTGAATTTAGTGAGTTATTAGTCTAAACAAGTTACAAGTTACCCAAATCAGAATGCATTTTGAGCAACTCAACCTCAAACTAAGAAAATGTTCCATCGACATTATAAATATGTTTCTATGTTGGCGAGTAGTATTGTATTATAAAGTTACATAGTGCTTTTCACATGTCTTTGGGTAAACAAATCTGTCAGCTCATTGATTTTGCTTCTGCCATACAACAGACTTATTGAATGTAGTCTGCAATAAAGCTGCCAGACGGCAACTGGGCGTGACTGATTCAGCTTTGTGATAAGGTTATTAATAAAAGATAAAGGGATATTGTTATCTGTTCTCTACCCAATGATTAAGTCTTCCATCTGCCCATTTATAGAGCAAATTGTAAATGACAATTTTATGACCCTCAACGGTAATTTGGAAGCATCAAGTAATGTCAAACTGTCGTGTCTGTCCGTCTGTCCATAAATCCATAACTCAAGAACCATAACTACTGGTATATCTTCAGTATTTATAAAAGTATTGCCTAGTATTATATATGTTTATGTATTTCAAGAAAATGCAAAAGTACAACTATTATGGTTTCCAAATAAGAATGTTCAGAGATACAAAAATTGGTTAATTGTTACTTTATGGATGGCATTGATTAACTTTCTAGCAACTCCTATGGATTTGCTGATAAATCTTTTATTTGCTGTCATTAAATGATAGCATTTTGTAATTAACAAATCAGTATGATAAATAAATCTGTTATCTTATGAAATCCAGAGCATCAATCATGGTGTGGCACTTGGACATTTGTTTGACACATTTGTATTGCTTAACCAGCACTAGTGGTTCTATGGCTTAGGCATGATTAGTGGTAAAAGAAATCAATTGCTTTTGTCAGTATTCTTATAAATAGGTCTTTAAAGGCAGTTTAATGGTGGTGGTGTTATTCTTAACGGTTCCTAATGTTGGCTAGACACTGCAAGGGTGTCTTTTTAGTTTTGTGTTAGCTGGGCATACTGTGGGTGTTTATGTAACAAGGTAGTGAGATAGACATATTGTGGGTGCTGTGTTAGATATTGAGCTAGACGTGTTGTGGGTGCTGATCTTTTAGGTAGTGAGCTAGACATGTTGTGGGTGCTGTTTTAGGTAGTGTGCTAGACATGTGGGTGTTGTTCTTTTTGGTAGTGAGCTAGACATGTTGTGGGTGTTGTTGTTTTAGGTAGTGTGCTAGACATGGTATGGGTGTTGTTCTTTTTGGTAGTGAGCTAGACATGTTGTGGGTGCTGTTGTTTTAGGTAGTGAGCTAGACATGCTGTGGGTGCTGTTGTTTTAGGTAGTTAGCTAGACATGTTGTGGGTGTTGTTCTTTTTGGTAGTGAGCTAGACATGTTGTGGATGTTGTTGTTTTAGGTAGTGTGCTAGACATGTTGTGGGTGCTGTTGTTTTAGGTACTGTGCTAGACATGTTGTGGATGCTGCTCTGTTAGATAGTGAGCTACACATGTTGTGGGTGCTGCTCTGTTAGATAGCGAGATAGACATGTTGTGGGTGCTGTTCTTTTAGGAGTGAGATAGACATGTTGTGGGTGCTGTGTTAGATAGTGAGCTAGACATGTTATGGGTTCTGCTGTGTTAGGTAGTGAGCTACACATGTTGTGGGTGCTGCTCTGTTAAATAGTGAGATAGACATGTTGTAGGTGCTGTTCTTTTAGGTAGTGAGATAGACATGTTGTGGGTGCTGTGTTAGATAGTGAGCTAGACATGTTGTGGGTTCTGCTGTGTGAGGTAGTGAGCTAGACATGTGATGGGTGCTGCTCTGTTAGATAGTGAGCTAGTCATGTTGTGGGTGCTGCTGTGTTAGATAGTTAGCTAGACTTGTTGTTTCTGCTGCTCTGTTAGATAGTTAGCTAGACATGTTGTGGGTGGCACTCTATTAAATAGTGAGCTAGACATGTTGTGGGTGCTGCTCTGTTATGTAGTGAGCTAGACATGTTGTGGGTGCTGCTCTGTTCGATAGATAGCTAGACATGTTGTGGGTTCTGCTGTGTTAGGTAGTGAGCTAGACATGTTGTGGGTTGTGCTGTGTTAGGTAGTGAGCTAGACATGTTGTGGGTTCTGCTCTGTTATGAAGTTAGCTAGACATGTTGTGGGTTCTGCTGTGTTAGGTAGTGAGCTAGACATGTTGTGGCTGCTGCATCTTTTAGATAGTGAGCTATACATGTTGTGGGTGCTGCTCTGTTATGTATTGAGTTAGACATGTTATTGGTGCCATTCTATTAAATAGTGAGCTAGACATGTTGTTAGTGCCGCTCTGTTAGGAAGTGAGCTAGACATGTTGTGGGTGCTGTGCTAGATAGTGAGCTAGACATGTTGTGGGTGACACTCTGTTATGTAGTGAGCTAGACATGTTGTGGGTCATGCTCTGTTAGGTAGTGATCTAGACATGTTGTGGGTGCTGCTCTGTTATGTTGTGAGCTAGATATGTTGTGGCAGATGCTCTGTTAGGTAGTGAGCTAGACATGTTGTGGGTGCTGCTCTGTTAGGTAGTGAGCTAGACATGTTGTGGGTTCTTCTCTGTTAGGTAGTGAGCTAGACATATTATTGGTGCTGCGCTTTTAGGTGGTGGGCGAGACATGTGGGTGCTGCTCTGTTAGATAGTGAGCTAGACATGTTGTAAGTACTGCTCTGTTAGTTAGTGAGCTTAACAGGTTGTGGATGCTAACTTGTTAGGTGGTGACCTAGACATGTTGTGGGTGCAGTTCTTTTAGGTAGTGAGCTAGACATATTATGGGTACTGTTCTGTTAGGTAGTTAGACGTGTTTTTGCTGCTGCTCTGTTAGGTATTGAGCTAGACATGTGGGTGCCACTTTGTTAGATAGTGAGCTAGACATGTTACGGGCGGTGCTGTGTTAGGTAGCAATCTAGATATGATGTGAGTACTGCTCTGTTGGATAGTGAGCTAGACATGTGGGTGCTGCTCTGTTAGACAGTGAGCTAGACTTGTTTCTGCTGCTCTGTTTGATAGTAAGCTAGACATGTTGTGGGTACTGCTCTGTTCGATAGTGGTCTAGACATGTGATGGGTGCCACACTGTTAGATAGTTAGCTAGACTTATTGTTTCTGCTGCTCTGTTAGATAGTGAGCTAGACATGTTGTGGGTACTGCGCTGTTAGATAGTGAGCTAGACATGTTGTGGGTTCTGCTGTGTTAGATAGTGAGCTAGACATGTTGTGCGTACTCTGCTCTGTTAGATAATGAGCTGGACATGTGATTGGTGCCACACTGTTTGATAGTTTAAACTAGACTTGTTGTTTCTGCTGCTCTGTTAGTGAGCTGGACATGTGATGGGTGCTGCTTTGTTAGTGAGCTAGACAATGTCAATGCTACTCTGTTAATTAGTGAGCTAGACCAAGACCATGTCCATTTAGCATATATCTCAATTCAAATGTGCTCAAACAGTACTCAAGTTATCCAGGATTATGCACAATTTTCTTTCAAGTATCCCTTAAACAAATTGCAAGAGTAAAAGACAGTGTCATTAACCAATTAGTGTGGACATAATCAGATACTCAGCATGTATTTTGCTCTCATACAGAACATGAAGTAATGATCGTTAATGGATCTTTATACCTTACATATACATCTTATTTGTTCCATGCATGGCAATTGGTGATCAATGCTGCCACATAATCTTTATTGCTACACATTCTGAAAGCTGTTGGAATTGTGGGATTTCGATTTACAATTAGCAGGAGATTGGCCTAAGCTAAGGGATTTGTGGCGAGTTTTTAGAAAGTGTGGATACATTGAAATGGTGATAAATGTTATATCACTTACCATAGTATTATCTTCAACTAGAAAGATGGAAAATGTTGTTGTGTCACCTGAAAAGCTACTTTGGTAGCAGCGGTGCCGTGGCAACCCCTTTAGTTTGTGCAGACAACAACTTGAACAGTTTTTGTGCAAGCATTATGAAACTTTTGGGAAGTTAACACAGTAGGCATAAAAGGAAGGCTAAGTTCAGTTTTCGGCATTATTGCTGTTTTCCTAATTGAGTTATGCCCCGTCAGGCGACACATCTGACTCGTGGAATTCTTAGGTAAGTTTAAAAAGGATTTGGCACAACAAAATAATGTTTGTATGTTTGACCAGTTTTATTTTGACTCAGTTCAAATAACATAATGTCTGCCTTTAATTGTTTGAAGGCTAAAAATTGATTTTGGTGATATAGCATTTGTATCTGACTGGTGTATGAAGTGAGGCGAGTTTTAAAACGTTTTTTCAAGTATTTTACTGTGCATTTTGTACATAATATCTAATCATCTCTGGTAGTCAAGATGGTCATGTCCAGTTGATAATTGTCATTACTTTAGTGTGGTGCAATCTTTTCACCATATGGAGCTATGTACTCTAGAGAAAGGAGTGTGTATTTCCTAGTGAAAGTTAATTAATTTTCAGACATATGAGTGCTGATCTGTTATGTAGTGAGCTGTTCTCTAGAGAAAGGAGTGTGTATTTCCTAGTGAAAGTTAATTAATTTTCAGACATATGAGTGCTGATCTGTTATGTAGTGAGCTGTTCTCTAGAGAAAGGAGTGTGTATTTCCTAGTGAAAGTTAATTAATTTTCAGACATATGAGTGCTGATCTGTTATGTAGTGAGCTGTTCTCTAGAGAAAGGAGTGTGTATTTCCTAGTGAAAGTTAATTAATTTTCAGACATATGAGTGCTGATCTGTTATGTAGTGAGCTGTTCTCTAGAGAAAGGAGTGTGTATTTCCTAGTGAAAGTTAATTAATTTTCAGACATACGAGTGCTGATCTGTTATGTAGTGAGCTGTTCTCTAGAGAAAGGAGTGTGTATTTCCTAGTGAAAGTTAATTAATTTTCAGACATATGAGTGCTGATCTGTTATGTAGTGAGCTGTACTCTAGAGAAAGGTGTGTGTATTTCCTAGTGAAAGTTAATTAATTTTCAGACATATGAGGGCTGATCTGTTATGTAGTGAGCTGCCTTGTCTAATGAGCTGGATGGAAGAAAAGCATTTACAAGTTGCATGTCACTGCATTTTTGTTAGTATGTGTATGGAAAGCCAAAATTTTCATTGATACTATATGTGAAAAGAGACATGTTGATTGATACTGTTCTGGTCTTTTTTAGAGAAATCATCTCAGTGCACATATCAGCTGGAAAAACGTCCCCGCAGGAGGATATTGCGTCTTGGGCGCCAAACCCTGAAGATCTGAAAACACATTCCCCGCCCACCAGTCACCGTTACGGACATCCGAGTGACCAAGAATCTTGCGTTTCATCTGCATCACATAGAAGATCACCATCTTCCGGGCGCAAATCATCTGTAGCTTCCTCCCAGACCAGCAGGTTTGTAATTGTCACAGAAACACCTCCCTTCTAATTGTATACTGTATGAGGACTATTTTTCGGGGGCGTTTAATTTTGGCTATATCGATGGTCAATCATGATAGTGCTAATTTTAAACACTGCCAAAACCTGCATATGAAAAAAGTTATTTCTGGATTGATGGGAAAGACAGACAGTAATAAAATATAGTGCTTAAGTACGTAAATTAACTATTTGAGTTAATGAAAATGTTAAAAACAAAATTAAAAGATGCATGGGAAAATTTCTTATACAGTGTAAATTACAAGTATATAGCCACTATAAAATTTTGGTGAAAACTATCAGACCCTACACTTAAAAATTCCAACATTTGGCACCTCAGATATTCTGGGCTATATTTTGCATACAGTTCGATATTGACAACAGGACTCTAATTCCTGCTTTTTTGAGCTGATCTATTCTTGTTAAATGCCAAATTGTATAGAAAGGATTCTTAAATTTGATGGATCTGATTGGAAATGATGAGATCAGGGTGGTTTCCTCACCCGCAATGACTCTGAAATATCACCACTGTACGGCGAGCGTTCAATAAAATCATGAGTCATTGTAAACTGATTATTTTATGTATTACAAAGAGGTGAAGCGTTCCAATGTTCAAATTCATTATTTCTGCAGTCCGTTTAATAGTTGTGTGATCTATTGTTAATGGTATATGTAATCAATTAATTTAGTTTTGAAAAAGTTGGCAAAGTATCTGGATATTTATGCTGAACAGGTATCGAGAATCATGGGCAATAAAAGTTTGGAAATAGGCCATCATGTATAAAACATGGAAATTCACTCATGACCTATTTGTTTTTTCAGCATAATAAAATTTTTTCATGTGGATTGAGTTCTCTACAGTGTACCTTTACCGGTAGTGGATGTGCTGGTTTGAAATAGCTGAATATTCGTGCTTTTGTTGACAACAAATACATGTTATCAAACTAAGTCTTAAGTTAAACACTGCCTAAGGAAATACTTGGCTTACATGATGTTAACAATTGTTAACCACAAGCAGCATTTGAAATCAATATTGCATAAGGGACCTATTATAGATCTACTTTTAATGATATTTTATTTGACTATATTGTAGCTCCCGTGCAAGCACACATCAGACGACTGACTCCCAGGTAAAACCGGAGGTTGTTAGAAGTACACAAACACCGCCCCTAAAACCACCACGGAAGTTGGCCATACCCGGAGACGATAAACCTGCAACCCCGCCCAAACCCAGCCCACCCAAACCAGCCGTGCCTCCACGACCTGGGTCGGCCGTCAAACAAACAGTTGCACCCAAACCTGGGCCGAAACCTGTGATACCGTCAGCTTCAGGTTGAACAGTGTACAACAGTTTACAGTGGATTTTACTAAACCCCTCACAGTATCAGCCCTGATACTGTGGAATCACTTGAATTCACGGGTACACATTTCGCTGACTTACAATCGCAGACATATTCGCGCAGTCTTAAATTCGCACAAATCTGATTTTGAAAAAACAACAACAAAAAAACAACAACAACAAAAACCGTCAGTTATGTTTCACAAAAAATGTGTCAATTATTTGATGAAATGTCAAACTTGGCAGAATATAAGTGAATGGTCCTATTGTGACAGCTTGTTTGTTCCAATAAACATGTGTATCAGTACCAGATCAGGCTCTTGATATCAATGGACCACTTTTGAAGAATAGGGGCAGCATATTTAGGCGAGACAATATTTATTTTATATCACGTCATGTCAATCTGACACCTTATTGTTAATTAAATACAGACTGAAATATAAGCTCCTTATCGAAGACGCTAATTCTTTACTCAAAATGTCAACTTGTGAAATCAAACTGTCAACTTGTGCTCATTACCTGTTTTATACTTATTTTAAATTTTCAAAGACTCGAAACTTAGTTTCAGAGCTTACTGTACTGTTATTGTATATTTATACATACAATTTTATTTTATTTTTACTCATGAAATTACGAGTGTTCAAAATGGCACCTATGCGTAACTGTGTTATAGAGGTATGAAACGCTTAATTGTACGAAAACGATCAAAATATAATTTAAAAGAAATATAATGCATCCATTAATTACATTGTAGTAAGAAATATTTAACTAAACTGTTTATGGAGTAAATAATTAAAACAAAGGGACAGTAACATATACCTGCGTATATTTATAAGCGATTACCAACGTAAATTTGAATGAACGTGTAAACCCCGAGGCATTGCTAAATTACGATATCGGTAAATATTTGCGGTGGTCATTAATTCGCACAATGGCGGGAGTGCGAACAGTGCGAAAATTAGACCTCGGCGAAAATTAGTGATTCCACAGTACTCAGTATTGATCACTGCCAACACAATGATCACATGGTCTTGTTATTTTGCAATGACTTTCGGAAAGAGTTATTATACCACCATGGTTTATTTTAGAATATAATCAGTGTCTAGGTTAGCACTAAGAAATATGAATAAGTAGCCAAAAGTTTTGATTTTGCAACGATAATCTGTTATTTGGAAATATTTTCTTCAGAAAGTGTGAAAATGACATTATTTTACAAATATTTTCAGAATGTGTGTAGCCAGTTAGAAATTTTTGTAGCCAATGGCTATTTTGGCTACTGGTAGTGCTAACACGGAGCGTAATAGTTTGATGTGCAGTAATATAACTTTAGCAGTAATCAATACACCATGAAAGGGAGATCACTGTGAGTTTAGCCATTGATGTGTACTTCTGTTGATAAAGATTCATTGATCTCATATTTATATTACTTGGAGAATTGTATTCACAAAGTGAGAATATCTTATTATATATAATGGAAAAATAATGAAATTTCAAAAACAAAATTGCTGTATTTGACATGCATTTATAAGAGATTTGAGAAAATCCAATGATCATTGAATATTTTAAAAATTGCATTGTGAGTGTTGAGCCTGAAACTGTTGTATCTGATATAGAAATGTTTATCAGATACAACAGTTTCACGCTCAACCCCCGATCCTGCCTGTCTAAACGTTAGTAGTTACTTATCCACTGTCTCTCCTGCTCACCAGATTGCTGTGCTTGTGTTTGCAGGGAAGCCTGTACCGCCACCTCGACCGGAGAGGTCCTCACATTCCTCTGTGCCTTCTGAGATAGAGACTCCAGATCCCGCCATGTCTAGCAGCGCTAGGAAGCAGTCTGCGGCAGGGAAACCAGGCACATGTGATAGTACCACAAACAGTAAACCAGTCAGCAGTCCAGATATGCGGAGACATTCCTCTGTATCTACCAGTGGAGCGGGTGGGGTAACCTCGGCAGATTCTGATCCCAGTGGACCAACATGTGGGCGCGAATCCCGGCACAGCCTTAGCTCCCAGCATGAAGCATTTCTGAAACCATTGTGTGCTAACAATCTTAGTATTTCTGTCGGTGTGCTAGCCGAGAGGAAACGATCCCCGCTTCCGAAGCCGAGAATTGATAAGCAGTTGAATGAAATTGAGCTTCCACCGAGACGACAACTTCATAGGTCACAGTCAGATCTCAGCAGCTGTCGACATTCCAGGACCAGTTCTGATTTCTCGGATCTGAGTTCGAGACTTTCAAGGACTAGTACAGAGGTGGAACGGTTTTTTAATGAAATGGGTATTGATAGATCAGTGTTGGAGCCAATGAGGAGGTTGTCCGAGACAAAGAACAAGGATTGTCAGGAAGATTTAAGCTCGTTAGATTCGCTTGATGGGAACAGTTTGTCCAGTCAGATGTCGAATGATCGGTTCCCGCTAGAGAGTGAACAGGATTTGAGTGAGAGAGATATTGGTCCCACGTCCATTGTGGAGCGTAATGCAAGAATTATTAAATGGTTATGCAATGTGAAGAAGGCAAAAACATCCCAGACCAGACCAGCAAAAAAAGAACCATCTACGAATACGAAGAAGATGGAATCAGAGTCTAATACGAAATGAGTACTGGGTATTTGTTACCTATGCAAAAAAAATGTAAGCAAATCTATTTTATGCACTGGGCTTCAACCCTGGTGGCAGTTTTGAAAATCATATTGTTATGAGTCGAAGTGATAACAGACAGTTCAGATGGCTAATGTTTTTGCTGTATGTGTAATGCAATATTTTATGTGCTAGTAAAAAGGTGAGTGTGTGATAACTTAATCTTAGATATGATAACTGAATGTGATATAAATAGGATGTTAGCGTTACTTCAAAACACATTGTTTTATTTATTTGAATCATTTATTGACGTTTATTTTGTATGAAGTTATGTTTTGTATAATCACAGGCCTTTAACCAAAATAAGAAAGAAGTTAAGGAAAATGATTTCTTTGAACCATAAACTATTTATCTTACAGATCTGTATACATTGTAATTATTAGTTTTGTTATTTATGTTTTAATCAAGAAACATGGAAAACTGAGTTAAACTGGTTTAACAATATGAATACCGTAAGGATGATAACATAAATTATAATGTGTCACAATTTAATTTCTAAAGATTTGTGACTTCGTGTCTTACTTATATTCTTAATTTGACAACTATTTTTGGAGAAAAATAATCCGGCTTCTTTCATAAAACAAAATGTTAACTTGTTGTTTATGCCCCCGGCATCTTGATGTGGGAGGTATATAGTGATTGTCCTGTCCGCACGTCCGTCCGTGACAAGGTTAAGTAGATTTTACCATTTCATCTAGCACCAAAAACTGCTTAATACAACACTTGGATACTTACACAGTTGTTGCTTATGACCATTCCCTAACCACCCATACATATCACCCAACCTCACTTTGACCTTGACCAAATTTGCACTTTATAATTCCAATGGGCTGTTTCTTGGTTAACTAGATTGTACAGTTTTGTCTAGCACCAACACCGCTTGCTACAGCATTTGGATACTTACACAGTTGTTGCTTTTGACCATCCCCAATCCACCCATATCACTCAACCTCACTTTGACCCTGGCCTAATTTGGACTTCTATTAATTCAGATGGGCTGTCCAGCACTACCCGGGGGCATGTGTGTTTATCGAACACAGTGTCTGGTTTGTATTTACATTTGGATTTCAATATGCAGATTCAATATTTTAACTTTTAAACACATTTTTAAACATGTACATTTATGTTAATCACCGTTTTAAAAAGTAAAACACAATTTACGTGTGTGATGAAATAATACAACCATTATAAAAAATGTATATGCAATATAAATGTTATGTGATGTAAACTTTTATTTACGATTTGTAATCACTTGTTTTGTTTTTAAAACATGTCTGGACCTTAAAATCTGACCCGACAGCTTTGACATTGTTAATGGTTGTGATCTGCCATTTGAGAACTAGTTGCTTTTAATAATTCATGAACAGATTTGAAAAATCAACAAATAATGTTCTCGTTTTTTAATGTTTTTTAAATGAGTTCTGATCAGACTCGAGACAAACTTTGTTCAGAAAATACATGATATTCACCATTATGACACTTATTATTTTCAAACATATTGTTGTCTCTTTATTCTTGTCACATATATCTAGATAGCGGTAACTTTCACTGAATGTGATTCACAAAAATCAGCGTATTCTATACAACATATTTAAGTGACACAGACTATTACATATTATAACACTGTCAATCTGCAGTGGTGGAATTGTGTGTTCTCTTGACCTGATGTGGTCAGTGAAATAATGTTTGTACATGTGGTTGAATGGGTGAAAATCCTAACAACTTTTTTTTTAAACAAGTTTTTATTTTATCGAAACATCCATAAAACATACTTTTCAGGAAGTGCTTTTATCGAGACAGGTGTTTGTTTTGTTTTTGAAGTGTGAATTTAAACTCGATTTTTTTCGATTATTTATGCATGTACATGTAGTTTTTTTACATGCAGTGTATCGATGTAATATTCCAGTGAACACTGCGGTCATTTTATAAGTAACAATTGTATATGCCTTTGTGCCTATTGAACTTCAGTCATTTCAGTTACCTGTGTTAAAATTTTAATATGGGAATGCAATAATTTCGTTTTATGTTTGTAAAGCTGGTCAATAAAACCAGGAGCTTTATTTTAATTGCTTGTATTATTTACAAGTTTAAGTCTGAAGTCTTTTATTGTATAGCAAACTTACATTGTTTTACAACAGTTTTCTGTTTACATAAAAAGCATATTGGTTGTTTTAATGCCATGATGCTGTCTCGTAAATGAGAATTTTATCTCTGTTAATAATTGTACCAATAAAATCAAAATAATATTTATGATGGGGAGTGTTTTTTTTGCATGACAAGTGTACTCAACAAACTAATTTGTGTTTTAAAAATTTCCGTTTTGACGAATGAGCCACGTACACAGGGAAACTCACCAGGTCTGTATTTGTACAGTGTTTTAAGTGAAAACTTTAGAAAATTCGTAAAATTGTAAACTTCTCAAGTCTTTGCCCATTTCTTTTGAAATTAGTTTTGTATTGAATGCTTTTATTTTGGTTACAAATCAAATTATGTTTCTTATTTTTCCATATTTCCGATATGAAGAAAAATGTTATTAGAATTTCTTTCCTTTAAATGTTAAATAAGTTTTCTGTTAGGAGCTCTGTGAATACCAGTCCAGGGCCATGGGTAGTATTCCAGAAACATCGTAAGTGAAATCTTATCCTTAGTTGTACTTAAGTTAAAATTTCAGATCAAATTTCCTGTGTGAAATCCAATGATTTCTGTTCAATAAAGGCTTCAAACTAAACATATAAGCAATATTTACAAGTTTACAGCATTTAAATGTTAAAAGACCTGTACATGAAACAGCCAGAGATTTGAGGAATTTCAGGAACTTAAGTTTTCCCTAAGGAGCTTGGTGAATATGGGCCCAGGCAACTTTAGAAGCAGCTGACATGTGACAGCTTCCCTGGTGGATCAGTTGTCAGAAAGTAACCAAGTAACGTCTTGAAATCGCTACTTATTAATTCAGCACATCAGTTTTAATTACCTGTAAGAAAACAACTTTAAAATACCTAACAACCATGTCAATTCAGTTTCCTGACAATATGTTAAGAATTGTGGTCTGTAGGGTTGTTGAAAGTTTGTATGTTCTTACATTTCATAGACCTGTTTCGATTATTAGGTTTTATTTGAGTAATGTGCTTGAAAGCTACTTGTATATAGTATATAAACAATACTAATTTACTCTCAGGTAAATATTCTTTGAGTATTATTATCAAAGAAAATTAAATCGATAATTAAATTTATTATACTTATTTTTTACCTAAATCCACTAATAAGACAGATACAATGCCCAGATAAGTTATTTACTATCCAAAAAAAACAACAACAACAAAGAATTGTGAATCATTTAACAAGTCAAAGCCAACAAAAATGTTTCAACAGTTCTAACACCTATCACAGTCTGGCCTGGTGGCAAAATAACAAAGATATAAACAATAGAAACATTAGCATTACAAATCAAATATTCTCTGGATTTTAAGAGTAAAAGTAAACAAGTATTATACCAAACAACTTGAAACAAACACAATGCACTTGGTACAATAAACACACACAGAAAATTAATACCTGAAAGATAGCCATAATGGATTTAGATTAATATAACATGACGAAAATTAGAAAAAAAGTATGACTTATGAATAACACTAATAATACGAGTTTAACGGAAAGATGCTTAATCTGTATCAGCCATAATTATTATGCTCTATTATTATTGTAATATTGTAGAAAATTGAGTTGTTTCACTTTCATGTATTGGTCATCATACAAAAGATTGTGACCGACACAGCAGCTACAGGTTATCTTGAAAAAATTCACACTGGGATAACAAAATAATTTATACATAACAAAACAACGCTTACAGCAACTTAATTAGGTGAAGGTAACAATGCGTACACACAAACAATATGATGCCGAAACATTTACACACATTCACATTATAATATTAAATGCCAAAGACATCATAATATAACTGAACTAATTAAATATGACTAAACTATTTATGTAGATTTAAGAAGAAATTTACTTTGATCATGTCTAAATAAATGATTTTTATCTTTTAAAAGGATTGTTAATTGGTAAATAAAACTACCAAACCAGCTTCCAGACATCTGTTTAGTCGTTGGCTATGCACTGCTATTCTGAACAATTAAATGTTTGGTGAAACGCAAGTACATAAGTACATTAAGTATAACATAAAAGTTGAAAATGTATCCACTGGTTTAAACAAAGAAAACCAAATAACCAGTCACAACATAATAGTCTAAGGATCGACTCTCCGAACACCGATTTTATGCAGGCTATGTACAGGTTGGCGCCTGGAGAGACCAAGGCGCAGTGGTTTTGCACAGGACTTGAGTAGGGTGATCCTCACAATGGGGTCCTCGTCTGGCAGCTCTGGTACCGTGGACTCTGGGCTCAGCTCATGGGAAGGTGTGTACTTCCACTGGAAACAGCTCCCTCTGGGCTTGGCTGGAAAACATCCTGAGGGTTTTATGAAGCCAAGCAATATAACTTTAAATGAATTTACATTTTAGTTATAATCATTTCAGAGTTCATTTACTTCGCTATGTAAACATTAGTACAGGTTTTTAATTAAACAAGTTACATTTAGTGTATTCTTAACTAAAACGATTCTATTCATTACCACAAAGGTAATAATCTGACCATAATTACATACAGTTGAAATTCGCAAATACGAATAGCCATGGGAGACAAGGATTTGTTCGTAGTATCGCATCTTTAGAAAATTATGGTAGTAACATAATATTCTTACATATAGTGTTACCGTTATTTGTGTCATGTCGTAGCATTTGAGAATGTGAACACACTTATTAAAGTAATTGCATTTGGCTTTACATTTGTGTATGTATTCGGATTATAAACAAGAGGGCCCTGAGTGCCCTAGGACGCTAACCTGAGACCTTGTAACCCAATTGGAATGTGCATCCCCGAGATGTGGCTTATTTTTATCCCAGGGGCATAATTTGAACAATCTTGAACAAACCTATGGGCCTTGCGGTTCCAGGTGAAGATTTTTAAAGTCGTTCTGCTATTTAAGTCTATATAAACCATGTGCCCCTTAGGGTGTGGCCAGATTTGACTCCAGGGGCATAATTTGAACAATCTTTGGACAGGACCACTATGCAATGTTACATACTACATATAGGAAAGCTGTGGGCCTTGCCGTTTCAGAGGAGAGGATTTTTTAAGTCATTTTGCTATGTAAGTCTATATAAACCATGTGACCCCCCAGGGAGTGACCAGTTTTGACCCTAGGGGCATAAATGGAATAATACTTGTAGAGGACCACTATAGAATGTTACATACCAAATATGAAGCCTCTGGGCCTTGCGGTTTTAGAGAAGAATATTTAAGTCTATATTAACCATGTGACCCCAGGGGCGTGCCACGTTTTGACCCCAGGGGCATAATTTGAACAATCTTTGTAGAGGACCACTACAGGATGTTAAATACCAAATATGAAACCTCTGGGCCTTGTGGTTTCAGAGGAGAAAATTTTTAAGGTCATTTTGCTATATATTCTATATAAACCATGTGACCCCCCCGGGGCGTGGCCCCTTTTGACCCCAGGGGCATAATTTGAACAAACTTTGTCAAGGACCACTAAAGGATGTTACAAACCAAATATGATACCTCTTGGCCTTGCGGTTTCAAAGGAGGAGATTTTTAAAATCATTCTGCTATGTATTCTATATAAACCATGTGACCCCCAGGGCGTGGCCAGTTTTGACCCCAGGGGCATAATTTGAACAATCTTTGTAGAGGACCACTATAGTATGTTACATACCAAATATGATACCTCTGGGCCTTGTGGTTTCAGAGGAGAAGATTTTTAAAGTAGAACAGTAGAACCTGTCTAAACCGAACGGCATCGGGACTGGGCCGATCGTTTGGTTTTCAGAGGTGTTCGGTTTACCCAGGTTTTTTTTAAATGTCATTTTTCTTAAAAAATGTACGTTCTATTATATATGTTTATTCGAGTATATAATAAGACAACACAACATGTTAATGTTTACACTTTTATAATTGTTTATTATTTTTGTTATGTGCAAGTAAAAAATGTGTATTTGTACAAAAAACGACACTCAAATTATCAATCAAACAAGTTCATGAATGTATTTAATGTACAGCTTATTTACATATGTTTAAAGAAATCACCAATTGTCGACTTCTTTGATTAGTTTAAACATATTTATTTTAGCTAGATTATATCGCAAGCCTTAGGCTTAAAGAGATCAGTGTCAGAATTTACAATATGAATAAAATAACTACACCATTGTGGAACATTAAATTTGTTACAGTGTACGTAAATCTCAACATAAAACACCACCACATAATTTGTTTTTCACAAGTTGACTATTGGCATATGTATGCACCAACTTGCTGATCACTAATACCACCACTGACCCATTATCACCACGGCGAGTATGCCCTTTGTGTGTACTTGTGTCACCAATTATCGGGTTTACGCTTTAGCGGTAGCGCGAAGTGACACCTAACAGGATACACCGTTCGGTTTAGTCAGGTTTTTTAAGGTTGAATGAGACCAAATTTGCGAAAAAATAGTTCGGTATTCGGTTTGGACAGGGTTCGGTTTATTAAGGTTTTTTTATATATAAAATAAGAAGGAAACAAATCGGGACCGACACAGCTGTTCGGTTTTCACAGGGTTCGGTTTGGACAGGTTTAACTGTAGTACTGTATAAAAAGTGCTATAACAGAACTTTTTAGTCAATACTAAGTACTGTCATTCTTATAATCTATATTTGTAATCAACATGGGCAACAATATCCCAGGTTCACATTTTAAGTTTGACTCCATTTATGTGTATAAGATAAACAAACAACAATAGTGTCAAAAATAAAGGAACATCTTTAATTACTTACAAATGTAGCTAAAGACAAGACAGGCCTCCTAGCAGACCTCAATGAAATTAAAGATTTTTATAAAGGTTCCAATTTTGCAAAATAAAGGCTTTTTAGGGTACATTTCGTTAAAATTAAAGATTAAATAAAGGTAAATTTCGACCATCTTAATTGATGGATATTAAATGAAATAAACCATTTATTTAAATTAATGTACTTCAATTGTAAATAAAATAGTAGTGACAACAAAATGAAAGCACACTAATTTTACATAGAAACATCAATAATCCATATGGAAAAGAACCCATTGAGGAAAAGACCAAGAACTATATAGCCGAATGTTGCATATTTCCACCTTTTTAGATGATTATATATGTTTAAAGTCAACATCTTTAGCAATGCAAATAATATTTGCAGGAATAGCAACATGTTCTCGGGCAAGTAATCATTAAATGGGCATGAAATAATGACAGATAATTTATAACTAAAACTCACCATAAATACAATACCAAATAATTGTCAAACTGTCAAAACTGTATTTGAGCATGAGACAAAACACCATACAAAATTGAAATGCAGATGATGCAAAATTGTAAAAGAAAGCAAAAGCCCTTCTCTGTAGGAACAATTTCTTAGTTGGAACATCAGTGTAAAAGGTCATCTCATCCCTTTATTTTTTAGCTTCTCATGAATTACCACAGGAATTCACATAGCACAACATACAATACGAGGTTCTTCAAAAAGTAGACAATTATTCGTAAAATGTAGTTGATCTGCGCACTACAACAGCAGCTACAAGTATGCTAGACTAGCACCTTAAATTTTCAATAAGCAAGAATAATCTCTGCATATACAACTTGAATGGCAGTCTTCAGATTTTGTATATTGCATATGAAAAGCTAATATTAATTATTCTTACAAGTATGACAATTAAAAATAGCAATGAAACTACACTGTATTTACTCATTTAAGGCTTTAACTAGAATTGTCACATGAGTGACGGATATACCCCCACAATATGGCCTTGTCACAAAACTATGGCATCCATTCAAAAGAAATGGACAGAGAGAATGCTTTAATTTGTGAATGTAATTTGTGAATGGTCAACAGTGTATTTGGAAAAATTTAATTTCAATAGGAGCCATAACTCTGTCAACATTAAGTGGTTTGTAACCAAAGTTGAACTTGATCAGTATTTTATGATGTTACACCTATGTACCAAAAAGAATTTAAATATGTGAAGCTTTCATGAGTTATTGTAATGTTTTGGGGAATGTAAGTCATAACGGGGCCATAACTTTTTAGTTTAATACTATTTTATTGCTTTCAAATACATTTAAATGTTTACATGTATACATACATTGAAATTTTAACAGCAAGATCATGTGTACATTTGAAAAGCAAAAGGGTTGGGTCACAACTTTTAACAACGTTAGAAATTGACCCTTCCCTGTAACCGAGCCATAACTATGTCAATTAAATTAAATTCAATTGGTTTATTTGCTTCATGGCCACCGTCAAAATTTAGTGGTTTGTAACCAAAGTCAAACTTGACCTGTATTTTCTGATGCTACACATGTGTACCAAAAAATTATTGGAATATGTCAAGTCTTTCTCGAGTTAGCATCCGGAAACCATGTTTTTAGGGAATTTTAAGTCGAAAAGGGGCCATAACTCTGTCAAAATTTAGTGGTTTGTAACCAACATCGAACTTGATCTGTATTCTATGATGTTACACATGTGTACCAAAAATTATTTGAATATGTCAAGCCTTTCTTGAATTAGTATCCGGAACCCATGTTTTTAGGGAATTTTAAGTCGAAAAGGGGCCATAACTCTGTCAAAATTTAGTGGTTTATAACCAACATCGAACTTAACCTGTATTCTATGATGTTACACATGTGTACCAAAAATTATTTGAATATGTCAAGCCTTTCTTGAGTTATCATCTGGAAACCAATCTGGGGGTATAATTAAGAATCAAAGTAGTTTAGGAAATTGACAATTCTTTGACATGTCTATGACCTTGCCTATATCACTATCTGAATACTGTCACTTTCAAAGCAAAGAGTTTCTAACTTTCTTGCTCAGGGTGCAAACAAAGCTGCGATTATTCATTTTGCTGGATATCACTACAAACTTGCAAAATCAACAAGAGACTTTTCCTGACTATAATTTCAGTCATAATCATTTGCAATCAATTGTTTCAATTTTTTGAAGAACAACAAACAATATTACATATTCCTGTGTTGGCCATCCCTGAAAGGCAACAGTGGAATCCAAAAAGGAGCAGTTTGCAGCAACCAGCTATTTTGTTGTGTTAGTACCTTGGAAAGTGTTCATATGATTAAGTCAAGGGTCTTACATGACCAATTTTGGACTACAGAACAATCCAACAAGTAATGAATGTATCCTCAATGTTTAGTATTGTCATTAATTGTCAGGTGAGTTATAGAGATATTATTGTTGAATAATATTAAGAGTTATTTCTCCAATGTCGTATTTACAAGGCTTTGTCTTCAAGCCTTGTACAATTTAAGCTCCACACATAGATATAAACCGTTTGTTAGAACATCTGTATCATTATTGTATGTGCCTGTTTTAATATTCATTACTACAAAAAGATGCGGCAAACTGATTGTCAAAATATAAAGGCTTTGATAGTGAAAATTACAGGTTTTTACAGGTTTTCCAGAAAAAATAAAGGTTTTAAAGGATTTTCCACAAAATAAAGGTTTTTAAAGGTTTTAAAGGTTTAACTAGGAGGCCTGAAAAGACAAATGTGTAGAAGTTCAAAATAATTTGGAAAAACAAAAGGCACACAAGAGCCTTTATTGCTCCACTGGCTTATTAAGTAAGGAGTGCCAGAAGCAAAAGGACACTGATATGCTATATAAGGAACCTGAACTTTGGTAGAGAACCACCCAAGAAACATTTCTGTGAAATTATTTTGAAATCCAACCAGTGGTTTCTGGCAGTTTTTTTTTTTTTTTTTATAGCGGTATAAAGTAAAATGGACCCTTCCCCCCTGCCAGCCATGTTAGAGCAACTTTTGTAGAGAACCCACCAAGGAACAGTTTGTGAATTGTTTGGCAAAATCCAACCAGTGGTTTGTGACTAGAAGATTTTCAAAGTTTTCACTATAGCCATTTAAGGAAAAATAGCCCCGCTCTCTGGTGACCATATTTTTCAATAAAGCGGAACCATTTGAGCAACTTTGGTATAGAACCACCCAAGGAACATTTCTGTGAAATAATTCCAAATCCAGCAAGTGGTTTCTGACAAGAAGATTTTCAAGGTTTTCAATATAGCCGTATAAGGTAAAATGACCATGCCCCATGGTGGCCATATTTTTCAACGAAGCGCAACCATTTGAGCAACTTTGCTAGATAACCACCAAGGAACACTTCTACGAAATAATTCTGAAATCCAACCAATGGTTTCTGACAAAAAGATTTTCAAAATTGTTAATATAGCCACAGGGTTTCCGCAGGATTTCTTGAAGGCTTGTCGGCATCACCCGACCCTTGCCCCGACCACATCTTTCTACTCACCCCCCCCCACCCCCCCCATTACACACACAAAAATAACAGCAAAATTACAACAATAACATACTTTGTACCTTCATTTTTATTAAAAATCTAATTTATTTTAACACAATTCACTCATCATAATTATGTTTACCTGCGGACCTTTTTGCTAATGACCTGTTCTGAGTAATGCTAAAATCTCCTTTTGACACGAGTTTAATAAAGCAACACAGGGCTATTCTTCGTGTCAAAATGCAAAAACAAGCCTTTGATGTGACGCCGACCTTCGTTCGATGAGTAACTGCTCAAAATTATAATTGTGTCATCAGCAATATTGACAATTACATCAAAAAAGTGTTAAGTGTTTGTGTGCCGTAAATGGGAAAGTGTATGTACACGTTTCAATGCGTTGTTTTATGTTCAAATACTTAAAATTGTTTAAGAATATCCATCAGACAGATTTATTCTGTAAGATATCGCGCATTAGTTCAACGAAGTTCAAGAAGTTATGATGTGCACGATATCCACGTGCTTTTTGTAAGCCAGTTGAACTTGGCCAAAGCGCATTCTACTACAATGAATGAAAATGATAACTTAAGCCCCGGTCACACTGTCACAATTTTTGCTATGATTGCCCATGCTTTATAAAATCTTGGTGAAATGTGATAAAGCATGAACACATACGTACTGGCATTTGTGTGAATCTTGAAGGATCCTTAGCGATCGGGAAGTGCTAAGACAGTGTTGAACACGTTCAAAACATCTGTGGCTTATCGTAGCGCCACGATTTTTCCAAAACGTAGGACAATCCTAGTGCCATCGTATCTCAATCTGATTATTCTTACAGCCATCGTAGAGCATTCGTGGCCTTTCATGTTTAATCGTGATTGATCGTGACCGATTTTATGACAAATATATTACAAGACTGTAGTATGTTATGGTACGTTTTGCTACATATATGGTACGGAGTTCTACGCTTGACCTACGGTTTAGTTACGATTCCAGTAGGATCTGTAGAGACAACTATCATGACTACTCACGAATAAATACGCGAAAGACCACGACATCGCGTTGTCTGTACGGTTTATGGCAATGTTACTACGCACTCACTACGTTTGATTACGTTGGTGTCACGATTATGCACGAGGCATCGTGATGTCCAAATCACCTTGAAGCGTAGTAAAGCGTGAAAATTATTGGCTGCTCGTAGATTTATCGTGATGAATCTTACTACCATCTTAAGAGAAACATTAACAATCGCCTGTAATCGTCTGTTACCGTAGTGATAACCTGACGCTAGCGTATTACAACCGTAATAGATCGCATCATATCTTGGTAAAACAGTGGTGAATCGGTTGCAGAAACCTACACGTGTCATTGATCTTCGTAGTCTCGTCCTACAACAACCGTAGGTATACGCAGGAAGACACAATCGGGACATTGTGCACCCCGAATCATCATGATTAACACGTCCACGATCAATCGTGGGCTATTATAACCAAAATCGTGACAGTGTGATCGGGGCTTTAAGTAAGACTAAGTGATCTGCAATTGCACAGGCTTGGCCATTTGTCACTCCATACTGTCGTGTGAGCGTCGTCTGTTTCGCTGCCACTTCAAGTATTTACAAATAAATTGAAATTGTAATTAATACCCGGCGAACAAATCGCCATCTATTTAACTTACATAGCTACAATCGTATCAGTGAGTTTTCGTTTTGACATTGTGACTATTTCGCAATAATTGCGCTGTGTGATTGACTGTGCTATTGTAAAATGTTGTTATATTTTACTGACAATCGTGTCAAGGACTGTCAACTGGCTTCTGGTACCCCTTTCCTGACACCTAGTGCTCAAACAGTATCCCATGGCCCCCAATGTGGGCCATTTCAGGGTATGTTTATTGTCAGTCAGGTACCTCTCTAAACAAACAATAACGAACCAACCAGTTTACAAATACGTAGAAGTCATATACTTGAAACTTTTTTTTTTAAATTTTAATCTACAGCATGTAGAAAACAATATAACACATATGAAATATTATTTTTGAAAATTCAGAATAATATTTCTATGAAGGCCATAATTATGAAAATAAGTATGTTTTTGTCATGAGAATTATAAGTCTTATATGTCACCTTATATGTCATTATATATATTATATTTTGGCATATGAATAAATGATGTTGATTTAACAAAATGTATTCAGTTGATTCGTTCAAAGGCTTCAAACAAAACGTAGCGTTTGTATTATCTTTAAACGATGTTTTTTACGATACTGTAGCTTGAATGTTCGAGCTTCTTATCGTCTTGATTGACAAACTGTGGAATGTAATTGACTCCGCCTGGAATAGTGACAACTCTGTTAACGCGAGTCTGATTGGCTAGTTATGGTTCTAGGGGCGGAGTAACACGTTCAGACGATCTCCAGACGCTGTCCTGCTGTGCAATTAAGCTTATTAACACATCGATACGGCGATTAGCGGCGATGACGCGTGTGTTTAACGAGCGGATTAAGGCTTGTCGTTATGAAATAAAAGGGTTGTCGGCAAAATTAAAGCATGTCGGCAAAAAGGGTTCTGCTTTGAAGGCTTGTTGGTGCCGACAAGCGATACAGGCCTGAGCCATATAAGGAAAAAAAGGCCCTGCCTCCTGACAGCCATTTTTTTCAATGGACTGGAACCATGAGAGTAACTTTGGTACAGAGGACCACCCAAGGAACATTTCGGTAAAATTATTTCAAAATCCACCCAGGGGTTTCAGATATAAATGTCACTTAAAGATTTTTCTATTTATAGCTCTGGCGGCAACCTTGTACAGTGGACCGGAACCATTTGAGCAACTGTGGAAGAGGACAACTTAAGGAGCATTTCTGATAAATTTCATCAAAGTCGGCCTAACGGTTTTGGAGATGTCATTTAAAGAAAAAGTTAACACATGCACGCACGACGGACGAACTGCCATGGTATAAGCTTGCTGGCCTTTGGCTAACGGAGCTTAAAAATACAAATGCTTACTACAGGGACATTCTCACAGAATTTCGTATTTTTGAAAAATTCTATTTAATGTCTTCACTGCAAAATCTGTAACATCTGGGTTAACCAAAGCCAGATATTATATCAAGAAGGGCATAAAAAATAAAAAAGGTTTTGCCTCCAGGTTCAAACCTGACAGCCGGATCAAGTCTTTCGCTAAGGCCGGCCAAACTTTAAGTTAAAGTGGCAACAAATAATTATGGAATCTATAAATTTGTCAATCTGTGAGTAGGTCCCTTTGATACCTCAATGGGTTAACATAGAATATTTCATTCAGTTATTAATGCATCAAGTATAAATATGAAACAAAACAACATGACATAACGTACAGACCTGTTTTTTCCACAGGGGAACACACTGGGGCGTCAGAGTCATCATGAATATCAGCATCACATGCATACAGCTGCACTTTCTTGTCTGCACAACAAATTTCAAGCATTTGTTTTTAAACATGTTAGAAAGTTATACTGGAAAATTACCCGTTACACGGTATTAGTAACATTACAATATTTGTTCTGTCAGTAAGTGAAATGACAAGGAAGCTTGACAATTAACGCAACTGCTAACCCAATTAAAGCCTTCCTTAAGAATATCCATCCTAACTAATTTGAGGTATCTGCTGCAAGAATTTGGTGCCTTTAGCTTTAAATTTATTCCTCCACATGTATACAATATTTAAAATGAAGTATGTTCAGGAAAGTCAATCCTCAAACCTGAGTCTGCCGTATACAGATATGATTCATCTTCAGTATGTGTTGGACACTGTTCTGGTGATGTTGGCATGTGATGGTCAGGTACCAGCTGGTCCACCGCTTTGTCTATGTACACATCCAGCTGGTCTGATAAAGACAAATATAGAAAATGTATAATTAAGTTTATTGAAAAAGGCATACTTTCTGATTTATAAAGTTTACAATGGTGACATGTTCACAATTTCTTGAAGCCAACTGCTTACTTAAATGGTAGTTTAGTGGTTTAGTATGTTTATACTAAATCAAACTGTCTACTTCACTGTTTTACAGAATCAGCATTTCCCTATAACCCAATATTTTTCTTATGCAGTCCTTTTGTTTAAAAGATACTTATTACATGTCAAACATAACACTGAATTTGTAATTCTTATAGTGATCTAGGTGTTCAGAAAACCATATTTAAAAAAACAAACATACTACCTTTCTTTAACAAAATGAAACTGTCAAAAAGAGTAAAAATATATAATGTTTGCAGTTTGTTAGACATATTATGCACACCAAGACAAGTTTATGAATTGTGACTCAATGCTATTGTAATGTGCATCACATACCTATATCTAGCTGCTCACCCTGGCTCATACCAGTCTCTTCTTGGGAATGGCATTCAGCTATGCCTCCAACCAAAGTACTCTGCGGACATTCATGTACAATATCTTCTGTCAGACCTTCTTCCCCAAACTCTAACAATGTCCTTTTATGATCAATCAATGAGCACTTTCCATGTTTCTTTCCATTTAAGACTACATTATTTTCTTTGTTAAGTTTATCATCTGATTCCAACATAAATTCACCACTGCTTTCATTTACACTCATTTCTTCCATATTTACATCATCACTTTCGTTGTGTTTTGATGAACTAATGTATTTTATTGATTCTTGACTGCCTTGCTTTTCAACAAACTCTGATGTATCAACAGTGTCAAGTTCAAAAGCAAAACCAGTGCTTCCACTGCCCTGTGATGACTGTGACAGAACTTGGGATGCTGAGATGAACTCACAAACATTTGGGGATTTCAGATCATGTGCTACTTCATTCAAATCATACTTTTCTGTAAAGTCCTCATACATGTGCTTTGAGATTTCATCTCTGATGGATACATGTGTTCCATGGTATACAGTTGATTTGCTGCTTAGACATTTTCCAGCTATGTTGTTGTCGATACCATTTTCATACTTCTCATTTGAACAATCTCTGGTTTCACTAGAATCTTTCTCAGTATCAAATACAATATTTCTGTTGGGGCATATTTCATTATTAACTGGCACTTCTGCCTCTGACCTGTTCTCTCCAGAATCATCATTAGTCTTCAATGTAATGTCAATTCTGTAGTCTGTACTACCTAAATCTCCAGTTTCTGTTTCACAGTCTGTTCGATTATCAGTAGCAATGTTGTCTTCTTCTATGTTCGTAAGTTCTAGTGATGTCTGATGATTGTTTTCAACAATTTGATTATTGATGCACTCAATTATCTCATTTAGAAGTGATGGAGATTTAATATCTAAAGGTAATGCATCCTTTAGCATTTCACCTGCGCTGGAGTTGATATTATCTTCCTTGACATCTGCTTTAGCTTCTAACTCTGTGCTAGATTCCTCTGCACTATACACCTGTGCACAATTACTGAACTTGGGTTCAACAACATTATTGTAATTATCAGTTCTTTGTTCATCCAATAAAATACCAGTGGCTCCACTTTCAGGGATATCTAATTGTTCACACAAAGTTACTTTTTCAATGGACTGCGTGACATCTTTGTTACTAAAAACAGATTCTTGGTCACTATTTATCTTCTTTTTGTACTCACTGTCAAAATCTGAAGTGTCTGTCTCCTTGTCTTTGTTATGTTCTTGGGATATAACATTCAAGTCAATTTTGTTTCCTGAATTCTTGGCATCTACAACTTTATTTTCATCTAACAAAGAGACGCCAATATTTTTGTCAGAGCCAAACTGGTCTGATTCATTTAAATTGCTAGCATGTTCTGATGAGTGGTTTTCAAATTCAAGCTGGTTAGAAGAAATATTCATGACACTTGTTGCTTTTGGTGTTTCATATACATTATCAGAGTTTTCAAATAACTGCCTTTCAGGTTCTTCTTCTTTAACCATTGATTCCTCTTCATTAATATGACATGTCACTTCACTACTCTTAATTTGTGAACCAATTACGTAAGTGTCTTCAATTTCAAGATTAATCACATTGTCTCCTGAGTTGTCATCACTGATCAATTCATCGACATGTACAGGTAACTTATGATTCTCAATGTCTGCATTTACATCACTGCATAAAGTAATTTCTTTTTTCATGCTTTCTGATATGCATGTATTGCTTGGAAGTTTACCAGGCATAAATGCATCCACTTCATATTTCTGGTCTAAAACAGTAGCAGGTTTTTCTGTTTTTCCTTGTGTCCACAGAACAATTTCATCACTGCAGGAAATATATTCAGCAACAATGGTTTGGAGCATCTCTGGACTGAATGTTTTATCTTTATTATGTTCTAGATCAAGCTTAGCCATTTTGTAGGACTTTTCATCACCAGACTTGAAGAGCTTCCTTTTATTCTGCACCTTACATGTATTTAAAACGTCCAGTACTTCTTGTAAAGCTCTCATTTTCTTAGCCTCTGTACTTGTATTGACAAGGTCTTTGGTCAGCTTTCTTTTTCCACAATAATTTTCATTTACTTCATGGTGACTACATGAAACAAGTGACTGTAGTTCTGCTTCCTCCACTGATGCATTCTTTGCCACATCTATTTCATTTAAATTGTGAGATGTTGCCAAGAGATTCTCATCAGATGATATCTCAGAGCTGTTAAAACCAGTTTCATCAGCACAAGCTTTATGTGAATCATCTTGTTGCAACAAAGACTCAATGTTGTTTTCACCTTGTTTTTGTACCTGAGGGTCATCATCTGCAAATAAATCTTCAGAGTTCTCCTCTACTGATTCATGGTTACAAGAGTGTGTTTCTTCATTTGCATATGTTAAAGGCATTTCCTTAACGCTTTCTCCTTTCTCTATTTTACGACACGCAACAGACTTTGACAAGTAGTCTTCATCCGGTTTACTTTCTTGTTCAAATTTAGTGTCCTGTGAAGCGTTACAATCATCTGTATCATGAGCATTACTGCCACCCAGACTCTGAGTGTCGTCATCTGTCACTGGACTTACATGATACTCATACAGCACCGAGATGGGAGAATTGAAATGAACACGTTCCTTGCCCTCACTGCGAGTCTTTACAGGACTTAACTCCAGTGCATGGAGAAGTGTTTCTTTTTCTGGAGAAAATATGTCATCTTGTGAGCAACAATCCTTTTCTTCTGGGTTCTCCATACCAAGACTGGCAGTATCAGTGCTGTCATATGCAAAAGCCACTAGTGAACTACCGTTATCTAAATTTGCTGTCCTGATCGTTTCGCTGTTCTCTTTTAAGCTGTCAACAATTTGAGTGCATTGTCCACTCAAAATTATTTTATTGTCTGTTACAGTGTTGGGAGAATTATCAAATGGTATATGTAAAATTACAATTTGATTGATCAAACTTTCCAAAATAGAACACACAGTGTGGTGTTTACTACTTTTACAAGATAATTCATCTGTTGACCGATCCATCTTACTTCAGCTTCTGGACCTGAAACTATAAGTAAGAATACGATAATGCACATAATGCTATAGGCTAAATTGATGCTTTATCACTTTCACCACACCAGTCTAAACTTCCTCAAGGCTGTGTTATTTGAACATATGTTTTTTCTGTTACATGTAAAATTTATTTGGTGCCTGGAAATTAAAGGAGCCAAACGGTCAAAATCTGGTTTCCACATGTTTGGAAATCAGAAAATGACTATGAATTGAGCTAGCAACATCCTGTAAGACTTGAAATAGTGTTGATGTGGTTGCAGATTGTGATGTGCTTGGAATGAGGTTTGCAGTGTAGTTTTATTGTGCTTTAGAACTTAATTGTAAGCATCAACACTTCCACATCAACAAAATAAAGATGGGAAATCACTTCATAATAATATGACAATTGCGTTGCAAAGTGAAAGGTCGCCTGCAATATTGTTTTTTAACTATGAAGTCAGAATGTTGGACATTATTTCTATTGCAATCAGTAAATTATAAAGTTTAGCTGTATTGAGTTTTGAGTTACAAGCATCAAGCATTCCAAACACATCACAGTAAAAGATTGAGATACAAGCTTGTATTACCAAATAGTATGGTTTTACACATTAAGATGAAATCCCTAGATTATATGCATTTCAGACGCCACAAAAAAACAGCAAACTGTCAGACATATCCAACACAATTTGAAAATGTCTGACGGATCCAAGGCCTGCCGACATTTTGTCTGACAGAATTGTTTCAAGTTCTACTCATTTCACAGTGTGTGTCTGACTTGCAATCTGGCTGTCTGACATATTGTTGAAGACTGCCAGTCAGTGTCTGCTGAGCACTTTCACAGTTTTGCGATGTCTGCTTGAAGTTAGGGTTTTACTAGTCCAAATAATTAGATGTAATCGGTGGATTCTGAGCTATTTTTTGTACAAGTCACAATCCACACTAGATCTATATTCACAAACAAATATATAACAAGAAAAATAATTTTAAACAAGATTCTGTTTGATAAACACACAAGCCCCCGGTTGGTGCTGGATAGCCCATTTCTTAGTCCAAATTAGATCAAAGTCAAGGTCAAAGTGAGGTTGGGGGGATGATATGGGTGGATTGGAAACGGTCATAAGTAACAACTGTGTAAATATCCAAGTGTTGTAGAAAGCGGTGTTGGTGCTAGACGAAACGGTAAAATCTTGTTAACAAAGAAATGGCAGTTTTGAAGTATTATATAAGTCCAAATTAGGTCAAGGTCAAGGTGCGGTTGGGTGATATGGGTGGATTGGGGATGGTCATAAGCAACAACTGTGTAAGTATCCAAGTGTTGTAGCAAGCGGAGTTGATGCAAGACGAAACGGTAAAATCTAGTTAACCAAGAAACAGCCCATTTGAATTATTCTAAAAGCATATTAGGTCAAGGTCAAGGTCAAAGTGAAGTTGGGTGATATGGGTGGATAGGGAATGGTCATAAGCAACAACTGTGTAAGTATCCAAGTGCTGTAGTCAGCGATTTTGATGCTAGACAAAACGGTAAAATCCACTTAACCTTGTCACGGATGGACGGATGGAAGGACGGACGGACAGGACAATCACTATATGCCTCGCACATCAAGATGCCGGGGGCATAAAAATGTATACTAGGCATCAGTTGTCTCGCGGCATCATTTGACTCGCAGTATTTTAGTAAACAACCATTTAAGTGTCTAAGGCTTAAATTCTTATGCATAACTTTAAGTTTTTGTGATTAAACAATCCAAAAATCAATTATTTTTAATTTAAAATCTATTGGAAATGTTCCCTTCTTTCAAAATATTGCAAGTTACCATTAATTATCGGCTTTTTTGGATATTATGTTTACTATTTCGTCTATCATTTGGCCAAAGTCAAACAACACCAGGTTTTAATGTCGGGCTAAAACAATAATGGTTTCAAATATTTCAACTATTGTATATAGTTAGTACTGATGGAAAATTAGGTGGAAATTAACCTTGCAAAATGCATTGTGTGTACATTAGACAAGATTACCGCGATTCAAGTTATGACGTAATTGGGTCAAGATGGCTTACAGCTAGTCATACATGTCGGCCTTTTTATGTGATTTCAATTGAAACTGTGATGCTTGTAAGAATAATTTAATAATGTAATAATTAAATAAACAAGAGGGCCATGATAGCCCAAAGGGCTCACCTGAGTACTGGCAAAGACGAAAGCCTCACTGCTGTGAAAGGCTTTTGGGAATGTACCATAATGTCCTTAAATAATTTGTCTAGCTGATTTACTCTCATACATAGAACAAGTATGGACCTGGATATTTTCACAACCATGGTATCCAGCTTTTCGCAGGCAATTTTGGAGAAATAGTGTTAATGATGCAGTTCTCAAAGATAATGGCGACCACTGCACAAAGTCATGTAACGCTTACCGGCTTGTTTCAAAGAGTAGAGTGTATTGCCATTTACCAGTGATATATTGAAATTCGCTTTAGATTTTATGGTCATAGACAAACTGTGCAAGTTTGGTCCAGACTGGTTGAAAATTAAGTCCCCGTCTTGCAAACAAATTCATTTTTCATTAATTGTCACAATTAAGGGAATATAACTGCTGTGTTTATGGACTGTCTCATTTGCTGCTTGTGTTGAGATCTTATGGCCATACAAAACATGTGTTTTAAAACAAGTTTTATCAAGATTGATTATTGAATAAAAAATGAAATCTCGATGAACAAATAAGGCAATTTTTGCATTTTTTTTCACTAACAAAGGGGCCATAACTCTGAAGTTTGTTGCCCATTTTGACCTATTGTTGGCTTCTGCTGCAGTCGTATGATCACATACAAACTGTGGAGTTTGGTCAAGATTGGAAGAAAAATAAAGTCTCTATGAACAAAAAAGGCAAGTTGTGCTTTTTTTTCCCGCAAACAAGGGGACATAAATCCGGTGTCTGTGGCCTAACCTTACCCATTTTTGGCTCCTGCTGAAATCTTTTGGTCACACACAAACTGTCAAGATTGGAAGAAAAAATGATGTCTTAATAAAGGTAAAATGGCAATTTTTGCCTATTTTTCAACAAAAAAGGGGGCATAACTCTGGTGTTTGTGGCCCAATCTGGCCCAATGTTGACTTCTACGGTAAACTTTTGATAATACACACACTGTCGAAGTTTGGTCGAGATTGGTAGAAAAATGAAGTTTTGTGACCGAAAAAGGCAATTTTTGCATTTTTTCCCACAAACAAGGGGCCATAACTCTAAGGTTTCTGGTCAAATTTGGCCCATTATCAATACCAACCAAGATTTTATGGTCATACACAAACTGTGCAAGTTAGGTCAATATTGAATTAACAAGAGGGCCATCATGGCCCAAAGCACTCACCTGAGAAATGGTACAGATGAAGACCATACTGTTGTGACAGGTTTTAAAATTAAGGTATCTGAACAATATGCAGAGGGGGGTAGGATCAATTTTGATTTAAAACATCGGTTAGTGCAATGGCCATATTCTTAACTGACCCTTTTTCATTAAGCCATTGACAATTCTGGAAAATGCACAAATGGTAGATTTTGATGTCTTTTTCGCAAACACGTTTGGAGAACTAGTTGCAATGCGATAATTGCGAAGGCTGTGCTATAAAGTTTTGTAAAGTTTTGCCTTTTCTTTGATAATTATCTGACCAATGATGATAAATGATGTTAAATCAGGCTCTGAAGACATCAATGTTGCATGTATTAATAACTGCATGCAAGTCTTGCAACTGTTGGAAATCAAATTTTATCAATCAATTTTTATGGTCATGCGCAAATTGTGTAAGTTTGGTCAACATCGAATAAAAAATCGTGTGTGCAAGCCAATCAATGAGAACCTGTTGATGTTTTTTTCCAAACACAAGGGGTAATAACTCTGGTGTTTCTGGCCTGATCATGCTTTTATTCGACTTCACCTGAAGTCTTATGTTCATAGACAAACTGTACACGATTGGTGAAGATTGGATGAAAAATGAAGTCTCTATCCTGAATAATGTCCATTTTTGCCTATTTTTTTCACAAACAAAGGGCAATAAGTCTAGTGTTTTTGGTCCGATCTTGCTTATATTCGACTTCACCTTTAATCTTATGGTCATAGACAAACTGTGCAAGATTTGTGAAGATTGGATGAAAAATAAAGTCTCTATCTTGAATAATGTCCATTTTTGTACATTTTTTTAATAAACAAAGGTCAATAACTCTGATGTTTGAAACACGATCTGGCCCAAATTTGGCGTCTGCAGAGATCTGATGGTCATACACAAACTGTGAAAGTTTGGTTAAGATTGGATAACAAATAAAGTCTATATGTTTGAAAGTGGCATTTTTGCACTTTTTTTGCATGAAAAAGGGGCAATAACTCTGGTGTTACTGGCGTGATCTGACTCAATAACAATCCCATCCGAGATTTTATGGTTATACACAAACTGTGCAAGTTAGGTCAAGACTAAATAAAAAATGTAGTCTTTATCGCGATAACGGTCCAAATTGTTGACAGCATACAGACGCCGGAGAGGTCCCCTATACCAATAGCTCGACCAGCACTTCGTGCTCAAGTGAGCTAAAAATGAAGTGTTTATCGCGAAAACAATCCAAAATTTGTTGACGGCATACAGACCACGCTGGAGAGGTCCCCTATACCAATAGCTCACCAAGCACTTTGTGCTCAGGTGAGCTAAAAAGAAAATATTTCATTTGTTTGAAGTTAAGTTCAGCTTTTTATTTTCTTTTTAAATTAGATACCGCAACTCAACAGATTAGCAGTATAAAATGATGAAAAACAATATAAAAGCTCATTTTTATAGGAGTAGGGTTTGACAAAAAATAAACTTAGAATTTTTGAAGAACACAACTGAGGCTTAAAAATTCAAGCATTTGTTTGTATGTGATGACCAAAATTATGAAAAGTGGTTACAAAACACTGTATTTGAAATTTTGATTGAAAATGTCGGGAAAATAGTGCTGTCAAGCTTTAAACTAGCCAACCCAAACATAGATTTTAAAAGTAAACAAATTACTAAAATCTACATTATTTGCAACAAAGTATCTGGAATAACATAAAATATTTGAAATATGTTAATAAAATCCATCTAAATTCTAATCCCATATTTTTCTATAACTTTTCACTAAAATAAAACAGATTTGGGAGTTTTAAAATCCAATTAAAATGCATAGTATTATATACAACTAGATGTGTCACAGACATGGACGCCCCCACGATGCATGTCTGGACAGACAAAGGGCGTGTTGCCAACACTAATTTTTGCCTTTACAAATTTATTTTCATATAAATTCTATAAACACTGTATTATGTGAAGTCAGAATATGACATCAAACAAAGAATGGGCATGATTTTTGTTCTTTTCTTCACATAAAACTGAGTATTTCATGTTGTTTGTTATATTCTGTCAATACTATTGGTATAATTAGCATTTTCCCATGACTTTTTCATTAAAACTGATTGTGTCTTTGATCATTTTTACTGTATTTATAAACTGTGTTCATGCACGCATGGACACAGTTCAATTTTTTGTGTGAAAATTGTGTAAATGCATACAAGTATACAGTTTTGTGGTAAAATCAATTTTACTGATGCAGTTATAAATGCAGGTGTCTATTGCACTAATTACTCTGCAAAATTCTTAAATTACAAATGGTAAACTGCATATAAAACATTGCTGTAATAAAACAGTTCATTCTATGTTTGACGTCTTATTCCAACTTCACATAATAGTGTGTTTATAGCTGAAAAAAAGACAAAGGGCCAAAAATTGGTTGCAGCCTAAATTCCTTTTTTTATGATCACCTACGTGTTAACAGGGTGGCCACTGAAATTCCTAAATAAATTCCCTGACGTTTCCCTGACCGGAATTACCCGTAAAATTAGTGGCAAGTGGTGATCACGTACATAAATATATGACAATATATGACTATATTTTTTCATTTTTACTATTGTTAACTTCATTATCTAAACAAATATGATAATTTTATTGGTTTCTTGTTCAAATACGTATTAAATTCTAGATTTCACTACTTCATTTTGGATTCCCTAAATATTCCCTGATTTTGGCCAAATTCCCTGATTTTTCCCTGCAAGGAATTTTTTTCTCACTTTTTCCATGTTTTCCAGGGTCGGTGGCCACAATGGTTAATGTTGTTCAGCTGTAAAAGTTTGAGCCCAATCTGCCCAGCAGTTAAAGAGAAGTCGAGTCCACAAAAATCTATAGTGGAAAAAGCAACAAAGGGTCATAATTCTGCCAAAATTGCTCGCAGCCAAAATTCCTTCCTTTACAATCATCTACACATTAAGGTTATTCAGCTGTGAAAGTTTGAGCGAAAGCGGCCCAGCAGTTAAAGAGAAGTTGCGCACACAAATTTCTATATTGGAAAACACAACAAAGAACCATAATTCGGCCAAAAATTGGTCGCAGCAAAAATTCCTTCCTTTACGATCATCAAAAATTAAGGTGCTTTAGCTATGAAATGAGCGAAAGCGGGCCCAGCAGTTAAAGAGGAGTTGAGCACACAATTTCTAGCATAACAAGTTAGGGCCTTTGCCAATATTGAGCTACTTTTTATATGGGCAATATTGGCTGGAAGGCCTGACCAGGGAAAGACCATTTTTCTGTGGTGGAAATTTCTCCCTATATGTCTAAAGAGAAGCAACCGGATTTTGATCACTACTTTCAAATCCTGAAATTAGTTATTCTGAACAGACTGCAATAAAACTTACATACCTGGACAGAGGATCTATTCCTAATTAATGTTCCATAAATATTTGTATAACACTTTCATTTTGCATCCCTGAGCCATTTAAACCTATACACTATTGCATTTTAATAATAATAATAATCTTGCTGTCCTGCACTGCGTAAACTTTAATTAATATTCTGCTTCAATGAATGGATTGCGTCATTTCAATTGGTCTGTCGATTCTATTAAGAAATACCATCATCATCAGTTTGGTTGAAGCTTTTGATGAAGGTGTAAACAAGGCAAAAGAATGGCGGTCTGTCAATAAATGTATTAGATGAACAGATCAACAGATAAGAATTCTGTCAGAAATGGGTGTTACCCAATCATAGTTTAATAATTGAGTACTGAACAAATCATTTGAGTACTTTAAATAGTGTTACCCCATTACAATACAAATAATTGAGTATTAAACAAAGCTGATCTCCAAATTTAGTACAACTGAAGTGCCTTACCTCTTACTTTCCTTGGGGTTTCCTGTCATATTGGGCCAAGGAGACTAGCAGACAATGTCTTGTGGTTTTACCCACAAGGCATCGGAGCTTGTCACCTTGGTCCAAACTTTATTTTAACATCCTTAGTACGTATTTATCCAATGCAATTGAATAATTCCCGCACATTACACTTGTTCTTGTTGACTGTTGCTGAGAACGTAAATAGTCTCCCTTTGTTGACACTATTGCTGTCTGGCGATTGCTAGTATTTAGTATGAATCCAACACACTCTCAAGTGATTATTGATGTTTATTTAACAGATATTTATATGTTGTACCTGTATAATGTAATAATATCCAGTAATCACACTTCAGTATTTTAGTATTTAATATGTTTATGTAGGAAGTGATCAGCGTTCTGTTCTCCGCCATTTGTTTTGATGGCCGAATTATGGACGATTTGTGGCCAAAATGTGTACAGTGGCCAGTTTTCGAACGTTGGTCGACCACATTTCGGCCAGTTTTCGATTCTTGGTTGGCCGTTTTGTGTTTGATCGGCCCAAAAAGAAACGTCCGGCCAAGATTCGATCATTCGAAAGTCAGACTAAGATTCGTTTTCGCTGAGATTGCAGCAACATTAGCATGCTCCCGAATAATGTAAACTTTTAGATCCTATTTATTTTCAATACAATTATGAATGTGAATAACACGTATAGAGAACACTTTTAAGTTAAAGTAAATCCTTTTGAACACAATTTCAAGGTGCTTATTCGTCAGATGACATTTAAACGCATTTCGTTTATCTTTCAAGAATTCTGCGTAAAACACATGTGCATTCATTTAAATCCAGCGACTGTCTAAACTTCGCGTGTGTCTACGTCATTACGCATATGCAGATGCTATTTTTAAACTCGTCGGAGAACTTCGGAGAACTGAACGCACACTTTCACTTTCATTTTCTATATTCCGAAATTAAACTAAGGAACTGAATATCATTGAACGTGTACCTTGGTTTAACGTTTGAAAACTTAAATAAAATATAGAAGCTGAATTATGTGTTAACTATGAATATAGACCTCTACTGTACATCATGGACCGTTGTACCGTGAACACGCTACCATACCGAGTAACATGATAATGCCTAGAGCTAGGCCCCAACACAACAATGCCTAGAGCTAGGCCCCAACACAACAATGCCTAGAGCTAGGCCCCAACACAACAATGCCTAGAGCTAGGCCCCAACACAATGCTAACAGTTTTCAATGCGAGGTCTGATAAGTAGACCCGACTGGACACAATATTAAACATTGCCAAAAAACATTTACACTGGTAAATAGTATTATTCTTGTCAATTTTTGCCTTTTTGTGTCCTAAATGACATCGGAAACAATCCATTAGGCGATCACCCTAATTAATGTGTCCCCAATTCGATGTAATCTCAATTCAGCAATGTTTTGATATTATTTAGAAGATCTAATGCCGATGTGAGAATATTACTGAATATTTTAAGGTTTTTTTTACTATTATTATTTGAAAATCTCACATAATTTAGCATATTACAATAAAAATATCATGTTCGAATTTAGGGTACATCAATGTCGGGTTGCACTACTGACTAGGATAATTCTGGGTTAAAGGCAGAAATAATCTCGTTAATAATGGTACGTAAATAGACTCGACAATGGAAATCAAAGATGAGTGCAAGGCAAAACAAGTCGGTAACCTTCGTTTAAACTTTTTGTAAAATTTCAATTTGTTTTGCCTGCCTATGTGCGACATTTTCCCCGAAATAATGTTCAGTGAAACCTGTCCCAACCGAACCCTGTGAAAACCAAACGGCTGTTTCGGTCCCGATTTTTTTCCGTCTTATTTTATATATAAAAAAAACGTTAATAAACTTAATAAACTGAACCCTGTCCAAACTGAATACCAATTTTTTTACAAATTTTATCTCATTTAACCTTAAACAAGAGGGCCCTAGGATGATCACCTGAGACCTTGTAACCCAATTGGAATTTGCATCCCCGAGGCGTGGCTTATTTTTATCCCAGGGGCATAATATGAACAATCTTGAACAACCTCTGGTTCTTACGGTTTCAGGTAAAGATTTTAAAAGTAACTTTGCTATTTAAGTCTATATAAAGCATGTGACCCCTCTGGGTGCCACCAGATTTGACCCCAGGTGCATACTTTGAACAATTTGTGGAGAGGGCCACTATGCAATGTTACGTACCATATACAGGAAAGCTGTGGGCTTTGCCGTTTCAGAGGAGAAGATTTTAAAAGTCATTTTGCTATATAAACCATGTGACCCCTGAGGCGTGACCACTACATGGATGTTACATACAGTGTACTCCCTCTATACCGAACACCGACCGGACCGGACCAAATGTTTGGTTTTCAGGGAGTTCCGGTTTACTGAGGGTTTGAGGCAAAATACAATAATGTATATAGATTATATTAATTTATTCGTTTCATTCAGATATATTCAAATATGGCGTTTTATGACAGTACTAATTTAAATGTAACGCATTATTATAACACACAACACATTTTGAAATCAAACCAGATTGTTAAGTATGTCAAATTTAATGCATATCCGAAACGACATTTCTCCAGCGCAGCATTTTTCTCCCACTGTTCAATGTAAGTAGATTTTCGACGAATTATGTCACTAACTGTAAACCTGCCTACTCCATTTCACTCAGAACCTTAAGCGAGGGTTTGGGGATAGATTCTGCATCACTGATCAATTTTATGATTGTTTTCGAGAGTTAATTCAACCCGTCGACGTTTAGAAGGTGGCTCAGACATTTAAACACTGTACTAACTTTGCAGAAACATGATAGTTTGTAAGTAACATCGAGCATAAATACTCTATCATTTCTTTCAAGAAAGGCGGTTCTGCTCAACATTGCTTTGATAGTGTTAATTCGACCAACATCATTCAAATTATGTTTTAATTAAAGTAACCATTAATAATTATTACATCAGTTATAAAATCACTGTAAATAGAGAATATTAGGTTAGTGTCTTTGTGTACTTGAATTTATCTGACGAGTTAAAGAAAGGTTTACACGGCGAGGCTTGCCGAGCCGTGTAAGCCTTTCGGAGACGAGTCGGATAAATTAAAGTACACAAAGACACTAACCTAATATTCTATTTATCCTACCATATTTGTATTTATTTATTTTATGCTTAACAAACACACTATTAACGTATAATTATTTGAAACAATACTCAAAAACGCATTAAATTTACTGAATCTAACCTTGCGTAGTAATATGGAATATATTCATGATGTTTCCGCCACTCGAAATAGTCCAAAACAATTCAATGCAAAACGCAGTGTAACAAGATAAACTATCGCCATATGCTTCGTTTCAAATATGTTCACCATGCCAAATGCTACACACTACAGTAGATAAAAGAAGGTTTTATTCAAATACAAGTCCGTGTTTCGACCAAACTGTTCAACAACAAAAGACCAAAATGGCTGGCAATTTTAACTTTCCGAAAGTGTATATGCAGGATTTATCTTCGTCGAGATGTTTATTATATACCATTTCTATTATCTTTCAAAATATACACACAACTCGTGTGACTCAATTATTCCAGAATGACACAGCATAAAATTAAAAATGAAATACACCCTACTCACCCGATATTTTCATTGATAAAAACGTCGTGTAGTCCAGTTTTTACAGAGGTTCTAGCTTCCATAGTGAGTTGTTAATCCGCACATGGCATGATCGATAAAGGTGCAAACATAATCCTTCTATTCCTTTTAAAACAGTTGGTGTAAGCGGGTAATTCTTTGTGGATAGACTTTCTTTGATCAACCAACAAAGAAACGGTTTATTCATCAAAGAAATAACCCTTTATGTAAATATCCTTTCAAAAGTAAACTAATCGAAGACTGCATCCAAATTACTAGATCTAAGACCTTATGATTGCAACTCTGTTCTCCACCCACAACAATCCAGCTCGGAATACACTCGACTTATAGAAAATTGAAATGGAATTAATCTCACCGGTTCCATTCGAGCCATATATTCCATGGATACACTTTTTGATATAAATCTTATTATCATAATCCATCCAAAAAACACAGAAACACTAAAGATTGTATTCTGATTGCACTTTTTAAATTCCAACACTGTGTAAACTTAAAACTCAAGTGAATGACGTAAAACATTTGATTTCGTCATTACGCGCGCACGCGAATTTTGGCGAGTTATTTTAAACAGAAACTACCTGTATTGTGTCGATAGCTAACTGTTATTGATTCTTTTTCCTCTACAAATGTGTTACTATTTAATTTATTGTAATGTAGTATTTATTGTAAGGTATATAATAAAATGTAATTATTGAATGTTTAGTGTCTTATTTCCAACAATAGATGAACTGTTAAATATCGCCCCATTTCGTAACCTTTAAAATTACTTGTTTATGACGTCACTCACATTCCTGGAAAAAGTAGTCCGTCAAAAGTATATACATGAGGTGTCAGATAAACCTTGCCTGTCGGATAAAGCAAAAGTTTATCTGACAGGTAGAGTTTCCTTCTATAAAATCATTTAGTGGTAGGATAAAATCATTATTATTCGTGGGACACTAATTTTCATGAATTTCATGGATAAAACCACGAATTCAAGTGCCGACGAATAAATGACGCATCTGATACCAACCAGCAAGTCCACTTCTTAAGTAGCTAAAGAAACTTCAGAAACAGTTTATATAGTACTGACTAGACCTGTTCGCTGAAGCCAACCCCGTATCGAAAGTCAACCAGAGTCGTAACATATTTATGTCACGCTATAAATCCATAAATTTGCAATTTCTGGAGGAAATCATTACATATACAAGTAAGTCAATATAAACTTTTGACTTGTGGCATGTTTTGAGAATCGAAATTGTCAAATGCATCGAATAATACCTGAAAATAACTCTGATTAGCACACAGTGTATAATTACGCTGCCATTGTTGTTTTATCACGTGACTGCGAGATTTTCATTTGGATATTTTTGGATCGACCTTGACCTTTTCGCGTGCTCAAATTGTAAACATGGTTTTTGTTTTCCGTAATGCATTATATCTATTCAATTACTCATGTCTGATCAGCAAACATATTGTATTAATATTAATGTAAGTGATGTTTCATCTATTAATCTTTGTTAGATATTAAAATTATAGTGTGTTCACAAAACAATCACCAGTAAAGTAAAAATCCATTAAATGTCAGTTTTGTTTCAGGCTGTGTTTGACAACAGTCACAGCACATGTTCTGTTACTAAAAATAGATAAAAAAGTAACATGACCGTGACATCCTGTGAGATTCTCAGTTGACAAATGTCTTCTATGTGACTGATTTCGTCTACATTTTAGTAACAAAACGGTAATTTAGAAGTGTTTTCGACCTTATTTTGTCATAAGTATGCTAACTAGATGTAAACATTACCCATCTATCTAATAATGCTGCCAATTTGGTTCAGTAGTGCATGTAAAAGCTGTTTTGGGCAGTTTTTTGGGTGACTGTTGATAAACTGTCAAATTCTTGAGAATTGCCGGTAGATTTTACTATGGGGGTTGCTCCATAACTTTTATGTCGCGCAAAGTAAAAAAATATAAAAAGCGACATTTTAAGTTATGGAAGCCAGAACTACTTCTTAAGCTGACTATGAGCAATTAAGACATCTATGTAACGAGCATAACGCGTGTGCAATAATGAATCCAGGTTTTTTTTTCCTTCTTTGAGACCCGCCGAATATCGGCCCTTTCCCCTAGACGTATTTTTCCCCTCTGCCATGGAATTTTCCCCAAACGATCCATTTTCCCCCAAGATTGCCTTTATATTAAACAAATAAAAACAACTAAGTTTGTAAATATCGTGAGAGTTCAACAATCGCAACGATATTGTTTACCGGAAACAAACCGAAGCGCATGTGTAAAATGACGGGAATTCCCAACGATTGTAACGGGCGTTCCGAATAGCCACAAAATGAAATCGGACTTGCCTATTGGTTCACGAATGAAGTCGGAAACCTACGAAGATACTCAGTCTGATAGACTGGTTTTATTTGCGTTTTAATAGTGAACTTTACAATCAAATACATTATAATGCAGTCTGAAACGACCCGTATTTTAACCTTTGTTGATTACAACCAACAATGTATAAAAATTGGCGTCACTATAAAAAAAAATTAAAGAAAGAGGACGCGAAGGGGACACCGAGTGTCCTGAGTTTATTGAAGAAAAGAAATGACAAAGGTAATAAATATGAGTTTTTAATGCCAAAATTTCGAAAGACAATTATGATTTAATGGTCTTATAAGCGTTTCACGTTTACCCCACCCGCCTGTTGCTGAAACGATGATAAAGCAGATCAATCATCAACGTTTGTTGATAGTTCCCAGACAAAAATGTTTCATGTGTATATAATATTCTTTACTTCAGAAATAAAACGCAGGTGTTGTTTGTTAAAGGGACTTGTTCACAGTTTGGCAAAATGACAATTTTCAAAAAAATTGTCATAGATTCAAAAAAGAATGTATGCATTATATTCACACAAGCAAAATACCACTCCTGACTAAGAAAAATGTTAAAAAGATATGTTCGTTTATTTATAATCATCAATCGAAATTGGAAAAATAATAAAGCGTTTGTAACGCTTTTCATAGATAATTTAGCAAAAACGTGTATTACCGACATAGCGTTTAAACTGCCATCCAAAATCAAAAGCCTGCGTGGTGTAGTGGTAGCGCGTTAGATTTTGCTTCTAGGGGTCCCGGGTTTGAACCCCAGGGCAGGCACATTTTTTATTTTTATCTTTTTCCTTGTTATTATAATTATTTAAAACTATTCCAGATATGACAGTTTTGTAAGTAAATTCATTTAATGACATTTTTCAAAAATACGAAAATCTGTGAACAAGTCCCTTTAAATCAAAACGTAACTTAATGTTAAAATAATTTTATTTTATAATAATATAATATTTTTAAATTTAAACAATGGTTTACAGTAAGGTATAATTGGCTTTTATTTTAAACTTCAGGAGAATCTAGTTGTACTAGTCAATCTTTTGGGGAAATGGCCCCTACCGAGGCTTGTTCTGGGAACATCACGGTAGTTTCCACCAGTGGCCAGTGTTCTGAGTTGACAGGGGAATTGGGTCTCGGTACCCAGGGTAACATGCAAGTGAACCCAGTTGGTACAAGCTCTATTGACAGCCAGTGCGAAAACCCTGTCACCCCAAGTTTTGATGAGTGTGTCAACCCTGTGGCTCCAAGTTATAATGGGAGCCTGTGTGTCAAATCTGTGGATCCAAGTTCCGATGCTAGCACTAGCGTCAACCCTGTCGCTCCAATTTCTGATGCAAGCCCTAGTATCAGCCCTGTCGCTCCAAGTTCTGATGCTACCCCTAGTGTCAACCCTGTCGCTACAAGTTCTCATGCTAGCCCTAGTGTCAGCCCTGTTGCTCCAAGTTCTGAAGCGAGCCCTAGTGTCAACCCTGTCGCTCCAGGTTCTGTTGCTAGCCCTAGTGTCAGCCCTGTCGCTCCAAGTTCCAATGCTAACCCATGTGGCAGTCTGTCTGACTCAGAAGCTGATAGTGTTACTTATTCCACAATCAACAGCAGTAGTGGAGAGAGGATTCTCGCTTATGAATGACATTGCAACAACAGACAGGACCATGTTGCAACAAACCCTGGATTCTCTCATGAGAATAAGTTTCTCTATTCAGAAACATGAACTGTCTGAAGATGACTATGAGGGGATCTTTAACATGTTTGTTAATAAGAAAAACAGGGTTATGAATTTTTGAAGGGTTTTGTCAGCTATTGTTAGTGGATTCATTTTAAAAAATCATTGAACTCTACACAGAAAACCATGTGTTCATTTGAACATTCACACTACTATTTTCATTGAATGATCATTCATCAGATATGCTCTTGTTAAACTGTTAAAACTTCCACATATTATGTGTAAAACTTAAATCCAAGCCCTGTTGTCTTAAATATGTGTTCAATATGTTATTATCCTATTATATAATAACTTAAGGTACCCATAGGCATTAAAATATGTAAAAATGCTTATTGTAAACATGTTTTAGACTTTCCCCAAAGTTGACAATAGCGCGCTTTTTTTCCCCCAAATCAGGCGTTTCGCGCGCTTTTTTTCCCCTCCAAAAACGCCAGGCCCTTTCCCCCAAATCAGAAAAAAACCACTGGAATCATAAATTAAATATTTACCATAGAAGAATATCTTTTAATCCAACTTAATCCATTGTTAAGGAAATCTAAGTATTTTAACATAACACATAACGCATCAAACCATACACATATTTTTGACCTAAAGTTCATCAATCACAATTTGCAGAGCAATATACATGTCAAGAGTCATCTGCAGAATTACATTCCTGAAATGTATTTCCTATAATAAGCAGTTCTTCTTCTAACTGTAGTTAAAATAAGTTCATAACACAATCTTAAAAATGCCAATTATATTCTCTTTTAAGTGGGTATATACACGGTAGTGTCTGGGTAAATGCATTGAAGTGGGAAATCACTGGGGACTGCCTAATCCCCTTTGACAGGTCTTGATGTAGACAATAACCGGTTTCAGCCAGTTTAATTATCAATATTCTTTACAGGAAAATCATGGGATTTGTCTGCATGTGTATTGATTTTATTGCTGGCTGACAGTCTAGCTGGGACCAAACAAATGATATTAATTGGTAGATGATCAAAAACTGCCATTACATCTCTAATTACATCTTTTGGTGACCATGATTACGTAATCCAGACTTAATGACGGACTTGCAAGTTTAAAGAGAAGTGATGTCAAACTGTGGATGCAGGGCTTTCATTAACTTTTGAAATCTGGAAGTTTGAACTTCCTAGCCTCTGATTTTGAAAGGTTTGCTCATAATATTCGGAAGTTTTAACAGTATTGCGTGACATAATTCCTGAGCATTTCAGAAATGTAATAAAGTATAAAATTCAAGGTGTTTAAGGTCATTTCTTGTTCATCAGGTGTTTATAATATGCCAATTTATTAAGTTAAAGAGGTATACATTGAGATGAACCACTTTAAATTTTTTTCTAAGTTGTTCATCATTACATGATGAAACCTCCATGGCTGCAAATTTGGAAGTCCTGAAACTTCCATGGTTGCAATTTTGGAAGTCCTGTGACAAAAACTGGGAGTAAATTACTCCTAAACTTCCCTTAATGCAAGCCCTGGTGATGTATTTTTGTCGTGAAAATTTGAAATCCACGAAATTGTCGTTTTTAAAGAAACCACGAAATTTCATACCGACAAATTTATATACGTTTACAGTATATGATGCTACATACCAAATAAGAAACCTCTGGGCCTTGCGGTTTCAGAGAAGATTTAAAAAGACATTTTGCTATATAAGTTTATATAAACCATGTGACCCCCTGGGCGTGGCTAGTTTTGACTCAAGGGGCATAATTTGAAAAATCTTTGTAGAGGAACACTTGAGGATGTTACATACCAAATATGAAACCTCTGGGCCTTGCGGTTTCAGAGGAGAAGATTTTTAAAGTCATTTTGCTATATATTCTATATAAACCATGTGACCCCCGGAGCGTGGCCCGTTTGACCCCAGGGGCATAATTTGAACAATCTTTGTAGAGGACCTCTAGCGGATGTCACATATTAAATATGAAAGCTCTGAGCCTTGCGATTTCATAGAAGAAAGTTTTTAAAGTTTTCACTTTTTAAATGTATTTTTAGCTCTGATGACCTACATATTCAGCGGACTGGAAAGAATTGAACAACTTTGAAAGAGGTCCACCAAAGGATCATTTCTGTGAAGTTTGGTAAAAATCTGCCAAGCGGTTAAGGATAAGATGTTGTTTGAATGAAAAATTGACGGCGCACGCACGCACGACGGACGATCACAAAAGCTCACCAGTACTTTGTGCTCAGGTGAGCTAAAAACCTGAATCAAGGAACGGTGTATCCTGCCAGGTGTCACTTCGCCATACCGCGGAAGCGTGAACCCGATAATTGGTGACACAATTACACTCAAAGGGCATAATGGCCATGGCGATAACGGGGCAGTGGTGCAATTAGCGATCAGCTAGTTAGTGCATTATGACAATAGTCAACTTGTGAAAAACAGATTAGTCAGTTGTGTTTTATGTTAAAATTTATGTACAGTGTAAATTTTTAAATGATTCAGAACAGTGTAATTAAATTATATATATAGTAAATTCTGGCAATATTTTGATCACTTATGTCCATAAGCCTAAGGCTTGCGATACAATCGAGCAAAAAATAAATATGTTTAAACTAATCAAAGCAGTCAACAATTGGTGATTCCTTTAAACAGATGCAAAGTAGTTGTTTGTTGAATACATGAACTTGTTTGATTGATAATTTGAGTGTCGTTATATGTACCAATACACATTTTGTACTTGCAAATAACAACAACAACAAAAACAATAATAAAAGTGTAAACATAAACGTGTTTTTATCTTTTTATATACTAGAATTAACATATAAAATAGAACGTACATTTTTAAAGGAGAATGACATTTAATAAAAAGGCTGGATAAACCAAACACCTCTGAAAACCGAACGACAGACCTGGTCCCGACGCCGTTCGGTTTAGACAGGTTCTACTGAAATAACAAATGATCAAAGCATTCCGAAATCATTAAACAGAAACAAAACGGAAGTTGCATAATGACGTCATAAAACATGGACTATAACGGAGATACTCATTTTATCTTATTTGGACAGCTGTTGGTTGAATTGAAAGGACATACAATCAAACTGCTTCGTATTTTACTGATGTCTGTCATCACAATTTCGTAACCATTCATTTTCGGATGTTTCGCACATTGATCGTCATTTCGTACCCATGTCAGTCAATCACTAAAGACTCTGAGTTTGCCATTTTTTGCGTATTGGGTATTTTAATTGAGTTTTGTTACTCATCAAATATATAATTAATTGCATAAAATGGGTTTCAGAATTGTGTATTTACGCAAAAATGCGCCTTATCTGTTGCTCTGGATGAACACACAAGTATAAATCGGAATTTAATATCCGAGGTAAATTTCGGCACATGTTAATCAGTTTAGGTGTTGTTAAAGTAAAACACGTTGATATATAACTTTATTGTCGCAAATAACAGAAATTTATGAAAATTTAACTTTTAGGTTTCCACCACATAAATGGTCTTTCGGCGATGAGACGTAGCAGCGAATTTAGTCCTATACAAAAAGTAACACTAAATTTGCTGCACGTCTCATGAATTAGACTATCAAAATTTTATAGTGGAAAAAAGAAACGTGGAAATTCCATGAAACCAAAGTTTTCAAACGAAATGCAGAAAAGTCAGCACAATAATGAAAGAAAGTTCTGGGTGCAAGGTGAAGGTCATACACCTATGGCTAGAAATGGTGACCTTGACCTTGCAATCCAAAGCAAGGTCTCAATATAAGGTACCCACATTTGAAGGTTCATTAAAATATATAAGTTTGTCCTCAAGTTAGTGGAAACCTTTTTATTTTTAGTAATGGTGACCTTGACACCACCCCACCCCATATGCAATCGCACGCCAGGTCTAGATATAAGGTATCTAGATATAAAGTTTCATTAAAATATCTCAATATACCTATATGCAATGCCATGCCAGGTCTCAATATGAGGTATCAACATAATGAAGTTTCATTACAATATCTCAATGTGTTCTCAATTTATTGAGCGGAAACCGTTTTTCACTTTTAAGTAACAGTGACCTTGACCCCACCCACCCCATATGCAATCCCAAGCGAGGTCTCGATATAAGGTATCTATGTATGAAAGTTCATTACAGTAGCTCAATGCGTTCTCGAGTTAGAGAGCGGAAACGAAAAGTTGACGCCGCCACTACACCCGCCCGCCCAACGACATACCCCAATCTAATAACCGAAATTTTCCTTCGAAAAATTTGTTAAAAAAAACAAAGGGCCTTAATTCTACCAAAATTGGTGGAATCAAAAATCCTTCCTTTACGATCATCTACAAATTAAGGTTCTTCAGCTGTGAAAGTTTGAGCAAAATAGGCCCAGCGCTGAGCAGTTAGAGGAGTTGAGCACACAATACAGGGGCAGATGCAGGATTTCGGGTTAGAGGGGGCGTAAACTTTTGATTGTGCAGTTATAACCCCTTTAAGTTGTCTGCATTGATCAGCTATAGATCCGTATCAAAGATATATAATAAATCTTTCTACATCATCATGATCATCATCCTTATCATCAAATGCACTTTGTTTCAATAAATAAATTAGCGAAAATAATTTGTATTTTTCATTCAACTATGTGTTATGCATGGTCTCTTTTCGAAGTGAATGTCATTCAATTTTTAATAACTTACACTTTCATAGTAATGCAGTTGTCTTCACGCGTGCTATGCAGTCTGTTTTTGTTTCATCGAAACGAACTAACAGACAGACAGACAAACATGTTGTACACAAAATATTGTGAAATATACTTGTATGATTGCGTTTTGAACAAATCAGGCAAGTGATTCCGACTTTTGTGTCAATTTCGCTGACACATGGTGCTGGTAAAACTCTGAAATCGCCAGGATTCATGCTATGCGGTGAATGAGTGGTGAATACAAGTGAATGATAACCCGATCATTTAACTCTAGGTCGAGTGAAATGATAATGTTTGATCATTTCACTCTTGGTTATATGGAACTACTTTTAATTTAGTTTTTATGTTTATTTTTTGAAAGTATGTCAATACCCTAATCGTCAGTGTTTACATCGGCCGTTTTAAAAAAACAAAAAAAAACAACATTATAAAATTCAATACAAATATAATCAAGCGACAACGACGCAGTAAGAGTGGCACTATTTTCCCACCACAACAGTGATCGACAATTTTTGAATCATAATGACGTCAAATTTATGACGTCATAATACACAAAACTTTAGCACATCTCGACCATTTTTTTTTATCATTCAAAAGCATGAAAAAAAAAGAAAATTCGTTTAATGCAGTGTAAGATCGTAAATTATTTCATTCGTGGTCATAGAAACTAGATATTTTCACCCGTGGCTTCGCCACTCGTGAAAATATTGTTTCTTTGACCACTAATGAAATAAAATACGATCTTACACTGCATTAAACAAATATCCTCTATCTCACAAATGCATAAAACAATATGAAATTTAGTATGATTGCTAATGGAAGATTGAGCAAGAAGTTTGTCGATTTAGATTTTGGGAACTTAACTATTTATTGTGACAAAACTCTTTAAACTCGAAAGTAGTCATTGATTTTACTTAAATTGAGTTTAAAAAATATTTATTCGAAAATTAAAAATGTCTTTTATGTGGTATCATGTGCCAACAGTGTATTGCATCTGACATCTTTATATAATATATGAATTTAAAAAAGAAAACAATATCATTACAAATAAGGTATATATACCCATTGTCTATAGTTTATTGTTTTCGATGATCTTTTGCGGCGGTACTACGGTGTACATAAGAAATCGTTGGGGTTGAGCTAGGTCGGGTATGTTTTACTGAATTTGATGTGTATCTTTTACCAAATTCAGTGAGCGAAGCGAGCGAAAAAAAGCATTTAATTCCAGTGTTTACTGTTTAACATTGGTCGCAGCGAAAAATTCCTTCCTATACCGTATATTCTCAATGACCCTATTACCGGTGTATACGTATTACCGGGGTATTCCGATTTTCGTCTTTTAAAATGCCCGGTATAGTTATATCCGGTTTCGTTTTTAGACAATCGTTCGCGCCAACTGTTATCTAACAAAAAATGGAGACAATGTTGTCCTAAAATGTAAATAGATAAAGAAATAGCAATAATTACTTCAAAATATTCAATTTTAGCCCAAATGATTGTTTTTTCAGGCATAACAATTCTCCATTTTTATCAAGTACATGACAAAACACCACATCTCAAGCGTTCCAAATTTATTTATGACGTAATCAAGTCCCATAATGCACTTACCTCATTTGCATAATGCTGCTTATCCTACTGAACTAAACTTTGGACCATTCTCACAAATCAATTAAATTTCAATTACAAATGTCAACTTGACCATGGAAAGGTGGCAAGTCTGAAATGATTTTATGTTTATTTTGCTTGTATTTGCAGCATATAGCTATTGGAAAACAAATGAGAACACCAACAGTTGAGTATGTACAGTGTTGATTTGATTTCATGGGCTTATTTAGAATAAAACCGTCAGTTCAGAGTGTCTGGTCTTCCAGAAACCACATTCAGGAACAGAACCTTTTCAACCCATCTTTTCAACAAGTCCTTTTTTCTCCATTAAAGATCACAAATATAAATTCGAAATGATACATCATAATCGGAGTTGTTTTCTGCAGTATTCTAAATGTGCCTGCATGCAGAAGTTTAGTGCAGTAAAACTGTGTGTGTGAATTTTATATATGCATCGGTAATAGGTAACAACAAAAACAAATATGGCGACCATGACATGGTTAGAAAACTAGCTCAAATAAACGAAATACGATAGAATATACGTGTAAAAAGATTTATTTATTAAATAAAACATATTTGTTGTTTTAAAATGGGTAAAATTTATGTAAATTATTGGACCATTCAATTCACAATTTTATTCAAATGTTAAGTACACCGGTAATAGGGTCAAACAGCATAGTATCCTGATGTATCCTATTACCCGTGTATTAAGCATTTGAATTGAGCACTAAATCTAAATATTATTTACTTTTCAGCACTTTTACATAATAATAAACAGAACATGTTATTTCTTTAATATTTTAACCTTTGTACTTATGTTTCCGTCGTATTTTTGTCTTCTTGACCTAATTTATAAACCCAGTGATAACCGCCATATTTGTTTATGTCGTCACCTATTACCGGTGCATATATAACAATCTCACACACTCAGTTACTGTACCAAACTTCCGCTCTGTCTCCCTTTCATATTGATGAAGACAACAATGTGCATGGTAAGTAATGATTTTTGCATTTTGTTTCATAAAATAAATAAATAAATTTTGATATGTTCAATACATGGTAGTTCAAACATAACATGAGATAAAAAGTGTAATCAAATGTATAACAATTGTATAATAGTATAACAATAATAACATGATTAATTATCACAGTTGGTAGCATATACACAGCATGAACAGTCAGCTGTCACAATGAGTACAGAGGAATCTGTCACCTCTCCATATACAACGGACATGGCTGCAGTACTTCAAGTGGGTCCAATGGTAGCATAAATCACACTGAGCCCATTTCAGTATTTCTACTGTGTAGCAGGTGTTCATTGTGTCTGGACACTTCTTGCTGCAAACACAGCAAACTTCATCATCAGAATCATCATCATCAAAATCTGATATGCTCGGACATGACACAGTTTGGGCATCCTGAAGCCCTGAAGTACTAGACTTTGGTGATGATGGAAGCAGTTTCAACTTCTTTTTGGGTGCCGCCACCTGATCACTCTGAAGCTGTGAATGGTTCAAGAGCTTTTTCTTAGACGGAGAGCAAATATTTCCTATCACAGTTGGTGTTGATTTCCGTTTCTTGTCTGAAGTGGTGTTTTTAACTGAGGTGATCTTCTTGCCGTCAAGGAAACTAGAGCTTGTTGATACTTGAGAGCTTGTGTTGTATATGATTGCTGGGGCAGTTTTCTCATCTGATATTGCATTTCGCTGGAAAGGATGTATACCGGTTTTCTTGAAAGAGGAGGTAAGATTGTCAGGTGTTATTGCTTTGTTATATGCTTTACTAGAAAGTTCTGCAACATTATATCTTGTAAGCTGCATACCTGGATTCCGGCACATAAATGTCTGGCATTCCGTGTAATACGCATTTTTCAGAGGTCCAAAGCAGCCAATATCTAACGGCTGCGTTATGTGGGACGTGTGAGGTGGCAGGACAAAGAATACCACATTGTGTAAAATACCCCATTCAGCCATGGTCAAATTAACACGGGACTTGTGTCCGTCCAACAGTACCAACACTGGATATTCTTGAGTTGGGACGTGTTTCAACAAATGGTCCTCCATGAACTTTATGACCATTTCGGAATTTGACCAACCGCTCTCTGACATGGTTCCAGTTGACCCAGGGCATGCCCCTCAAGTAAATCATCAGTCCACCTCTGGCCCGGGAATACATAGTATGGTGGTAGTCTAGTCCCTGCTGCACTACCACAGGCAATTATTGTCGTCGTTTTCCCTCTGGATGATGTAACTGCTTGCAGTGCTTGCCTTTAGTAGCAGACGACCTTATGGGGATTATGCTCAAGTAGCAGGCCTGTTTCATCAACATTCCAGATATATTCAGGATGGCCATTTATGTTGTACTTGTCCAATACCTTTTCAAGCTCGATGAAATAGTTGTCCAGAACTTCCTTAGAGGTACACTTAGCTCTTTTTAGCGCTAGCTTTTGTGGCTTGGACAAGACAATGTCTGGGTTTCGCTTCCGGTAGCCAGCAAACTATGACAGAGAAAGACTGGGCTCTTCAGGATTTTTTTTCCCAAGGCTTGAAGCAAAATCTGTGGCCAAGTTCAACACCTCACGCCTGGAGTAGCCATAGCCTATTCTTGACAAGTATGCCAGATGTTCCACAAGCTGAGTTTCCTCTTCTCTGGAAAACGCAGGAGCAGCTCCAGGGTTTGGCAAACTTCCTGTAGTGTCTGGCACAGGCTGCAGACGCAAGGTTCTGTCCCTCAATGTGCTCTCAGGAATTCCATATACACGCGCTGCTTTATAGACTGACATCTTCTTCTGAACCTCTTCAAATGCCAGCCTGATTAAATCAGGGTTGTACAGCCTCTTCTGGGGGTTTTCACCTTTCCAATAGTTGGAAGCTGTAAATAAAAGGAAAACAATCTTAACAAAAACTTACCTTGAAAAATCTTGATGAAACATTTGATTTGTGTGTACAGTCTGAAGTGTAGTAAGTAGCTTTATGCAACTTAGGCAAGTGCACTGTGGGAGTGGATGAAGTCACAGGTAAATATCTGGAACGCTGAGTACGGTGTTTACAATTCAACTGTGGTGATATTTAACATATTTTAAGTTTGGGGTTCAAAAACATTGAAATACTTGGACATATTTGAATTCAATTGGACTGATTTGTTGTTTTTCTTTGCAAACTTACCCGTAAGAACGACATTTTATGCATTTTTTGCTGGATGACAGCTGTTGCGATCCAATGTCAACAAACGAAACCGGATGTGATACACAGCGCGTGAAAAATATACAAAAATTCTGACTACCTCGGTAATACATGTCCACCGGTAATACGTAGCGAGAGGATATACGATCATCTAAACATTACGTAGCGAGAGGATATACGATCATCTAAACATTAAGGACGGTCAGACGGACGAACAAGTGCAACGCTTAATGCCACTCACTTTGTGTGGGCATAAAAATATACTTTTTTTTTAAGGTCTACAATATCATAATAGTGATAATACCAATATAAAATAATATATCCCGATTTCATTATCCGAAATTTCAGCCAACTGACTTTTGCAGACGACAATTTCTTCAGTAAAATTTCAAACTGACTTCGCTATTTGCTGTTCATGCGCTAAATGCTTTGTAGTAACATCTATGTCATACTCACTCCATTCACATGCCCCAATATATTTAATTTGTGTTTCTATTGGTAAAATTAAACATTAACGCACTTAATTTAAAAGTTTAAACAAACCGGAAGGCAAAATATAAAACCGAAAGTAGAGCGGAATGACCTGATAACGTGTTCTCGCTAGCCGAGATTTAATTTTTTTCTGCATGTTTTTTATTTTCAAATTCAAATAGTACAATAACATAGTATTTGTCGGAAAATAAGAAAAAATATATTGATTTAATGAAATTTGTATAAAAAAATGCATGCGCCATATTTGGAATGGACAACACCAGTGACCCGGAAGTGAGAACTGAAAAACGAAAATATCGAATGTGTTTTGGGATTTTTACAGATTATTTACAATTTTAAGAAAAACATTCGCTCGATAGGTATATATTTTTACATTTCAATAAAGTTTATATAATCACTAAATACGACATCGTTAATGAAAGTTTGAATTTTTCATAAGACAAGATAAATTGCTTTTGTTATTGGTTTGACTGCAGCTTAGCAGGAAATGCTAAGTACTTACCACCAAAATTATGCACATTTGTTAATAAAATAAAATAACAATTTTAACCAGGAACATGAGGCATAGTTTTCCAGTTAATGCACTGTCACTTCTCAGGTGACCCAGATTTGATTCATGATATCAATTACATTTTGTAGGCAAGTTAGCCAAATTGTGGTTACCAGTGGTTATACTGCATCACTGGGCATTTGATTTTAGCATGTTACTCGGGTTATGTATATAGCGAATCCGTGGGCTAGTGGTAACCAACTGGCATGCGCGAACCTTCTAGCTTGTCTTTCCCATGAGATGTTAAACCAAGGTGCAGTGAACTAGTTGCTTTACAACGCTAGAATTTAGCTTCTCTTGCACTATCCCTGTGAACCCAACTTAAATGAGCCTTGATGTTGCTTCACATGTCCATTAAAAAAAATACTGTTTGCCACTAGTCCCTACAGTAATTATATAGTGAATTTTTGCAAAATGTAGTTTGCCCGTACATGCACTGGGACAACCTCGGACAATTGATTTCGCCACCACTGGTCCCGAAAGACCACATCAACCTTTTAAACTTTCTATGAAAAATTTATTAGTTAGCTGGAACTTGCTGCATAAATTTCGTACCAGGTCATTGCCTGCATCAGTTTGCCTGTTAATATATTTCTATATGTAAGGCCCCCCCCCCAAAAAGTCCCGTTTCTGGTCTCCCGACCGACCCTTTACTTCTTGGTCCAAAAATAATGCATTTATTTCTGCCAATAAATATTCTTATGATTTTACCAAACAAGATTTTAATTGGCTATCGCATTTGATAAATCTGATAATGATTCACTGTTGCACATGGTACACATTTTACCAAATTGTATCCATGTTTTTTGTTCGATGCAACAAAACAACTGTCTTTTTTTTTTACACCCTTGACATTTCCTCTTGAATGCTGAATCATTAATGCTATATCAACACTGCTTGAATTGTTCAGGTAAAATAGTATGGATTGATGCTTTTTTCACTGACTACGTGTTAATCATGTTACACGCTTAGTGCTACAAACTGCTAGACAATGGCCCCAGCTCAGCAGTCACATCAAAGACTTTTTGAAGTCAAACCGATACCGTTGCTATGGTTATTGCTAACGGCTTGCAGATTTTAAAGACCTGACTAATTAATGATGTTGCGCTTCCGCTCTTCTCAGTAGTAACAAGTGTTATTATCAATGACTGTGTTTTTAACGGATGTTATTGTTTGTTCAAATTGGAAATATGATCGCAAGGTAATTAGGATGCAATGTTTCGTTAATAAAAAAAATATGATTTCAATATAAAATAAAATATCACTAAAATTTCAAAAAAAACATGACTGAAAAAGACTGTTACTGTGTGCAACGCGCGCCGAATTTTCATAGCTGAATTTTAGGGTAAAAGTGTGCACGTAATACATGAAGTACCATAATACACGATACTCATCTGAATAGAAACATATATGGAACACACACATCATTCTCCCATCATCAAAAAAAATAAAATAATAAAAAAATCCCTGCCTACCAACCCTTATTTGTTTGGGCAGTAGACCAGAAACGGAACTAATATTTTTTTGGCCTAAGCTTAAGCCTGAATTGAACAGTTTGCTGACACTGTTCATTTTGTCCATACGTTTTGACATGCTTCAGCAATTTCAGGGTTCGAATTTAGGGGGAAAAGCCAGTGGCTTTTGAGCTTACTCGCAAAATGAGAAATTAACTCGCAAAATATATTTATTGTTGTATTCATTGAACATCACATTCAGTCATACATAACTCATGAATTATTTTATTTATATATTTATAATATTTTGTTCAGTTAGTAATTAATACTTTTATATTTTTATTAACAAAACACTGCATTCTAATTACCTTGCAGAAATATTTCCAATTTGATCGAACAATAAAATACATTAAAAACATAATTTTTTAATATTAACACCTGTTTAAACGGAGAAGACTGACAGCCAGGCTTCTTAATCTGCAAGGTGTTAGCAACAGCCATAGCAACGGTGTCAGTTTGACTTTAAAGGTCTTTGATGTGACTGCCGAACTGGGGTCACTGTCTAGCAGTTTGTAGCAGTAAGCAGTTAACACATTTAGCACATGTGCAGTGTCAAAAAGCATCAATCAATACTACTGTACCTGAACAATGCAAGCAATGTTGATGGGGCATTAATGAATTAACGTTCTAGAGGGAAATGTCGAGGGTGTCAAAAAATCAGTCTGCTGTTGATGCTTAGATAAATTGGGAGATTTAAATACCATTTAAATGGGGTTACGAAATATATATGTGTTGGAATTAAAATGGAGAGTGTGTTTGGACAGAATACTTATTGAATATTAGCATGGCTATTTACATTTAGTGTGCATTGTTATGTGTTTTTAAAGGTAATACGGAGCATATTTGAAATTTACTTTATGTTTGTTTTGTGAAAGTTAATTAAGTGCAAAATAACAAAACAACAACAACAAATATGGAGATAAAACGGGAACACAAAATCAGTGGGCATTAACAAAACATAACTGCCCATTGTCAGAGTTATACACATTGTTTACGGTACTCGCAACATTTTGCGAGCTTGGGATGTTCTCGCAGTTTCGGAAACAAACTCGTATTTTGCGAGTATGAGAGCCTAAATTCGAACCCTGAATTTATTCATTATAATTATTAATTAACACCGTGATAAAATAACATAACACTGATCCGGAAGTCACTAATTAGACACAGATTGAATTTTATAATTCATCCTAGAAATTCAGTCAAGATTAAAATGCAAATAAGCTGAGGTTCAGCACCTTATGTAGCTTCTAAACGACCTTATTATCACTAACTGAATACAATATCATAAATATTTTGTGGCAATGTTTTTGTTTTATTCTATTTAGTGTCATCATTTGCAAATACAGTTAAACAAACAATTTGTATCCGTGAGTCTGCCGGACCTCAGTCAAATTTACCAATACTATAAAATTGTACAGGGTCCAGAAAAACTAAGCAGAACCCAAATAGCCAATGGAAAAAAGGGCTTGCATTAAGGGAAGGTTGGTAGTAATTTAATTTAAACATATTTATTGCCCAATATATACATATACAGTAATATATGGAGAACACAATACAGTACAACATGTGTATTGAGGCAACAGAATCAAGACAAAAGCTTTAAGCTTATAAAGTCTCTCTCCTGGAAATTTACTCCCAGTTTTTGTCACAGGACTTCCAAAACTGCAGCCATGGAAGTATCAAAACGTCAAAAGGAATGCTTAAGACTTCAATATCCAACACTTGAAGTGAGGACTTCCAAACTTTTCATTTGAGTACAAAATTTTCACTTGAGTACAAGCCCTGATTATATTTCAAAGTTTAAAAAATGTCTGAACAAAATGGAATGATTACCTGACTGTCAAATAATAGGTATACTAAGAGTAGTGGTATATGCTGTGAAAATTGTAATGTACATATTTATGTCACAGGATAGTCCAAACTTTCAAATATTATGAGCACAAATTCCAAAATCAGTTTTCAACATAAATGAAATCCCTGGGAAAATATTGTCAGGTTTTTACTCACAAGCCAAATATTGTTGATTGTCCATTATAATTAACATATTACCCAACCTTGTGACCTGACTTTCATGGAGACTGCACAATTATTAAAGTTCAATAACCTACTTGGCCTGAAGAACATAAAAAGAAAACCGCAACAGAACTTACAAACCCTGGGGAAGTTTAAATTGTAATTAATTGATCTGAATCTGCATATAAAAATGTTCCAGATCAGTTACTTCAAATGTCATGTACAATTATTTATTATATTGTAGTTACAGTTTGTATCACAATGTCCTTTTGAGTGTTAAGAATGAAACAGTAACACAATTTTTGCCATTTACAAAATTAAAGATTTTTAAATTTCTTTTTAGACTTTTCAACAAGTAAGTCCTCAAAATGTATTTTGAAGATCGCAAATACTATTCATTATTGAATATTTAAAACCATGCCGAATTTCACCCCTTTCTAATTCAATTTTAATTTCTTTGGATTATTAGTCTTTTAGAGGCTGGAATATAGGAGCTCCATGTTTGATTGAAAGTTAATTGGTGGTCCATAATTATGCATGTACATGTACAATGTATATATTTACCAGGGCTCTCACTGGAAAATATTTATCTTTCGCCACCAATTTCGCCATTTGGTAAAAACTGTTGCCATTTTGTAGCCAGTCTGCAGTTACATTGAATGCATGGAAAAAAAAGAAGTTTACTGAATTACTTCACAGCATCAATCCATGACATATGGCAACTGAAGCCATTTGATTGTGTTATTAATAATCTCATCAAACATACAGTGTTGACACTAAGACCTAAAAATAGCTGTGTTTCTGCTGACACAGCAAAGACATTTGTTTCTAGACAAATTTTAATGGCTACTGCAAGTCGGATCATGATATTTGTTTACTTATTACTATTTTAAGTATGAGAAAGTTGTCGCCACTTATTTTCGCCAATTTCAATATTTTATCGCCACTTTAAAAAAAAATGTCGCATTTGGCGACATTTGCGATAGGCAGCGAGAGCCCTGTATTTACATTACATGAACAATGTACATGTATATTGTACCTAAACTACTGGTTTTAAGGATTCGAAATTTGAACATTTCTGCTCACTTAAAAAAAAAAATCTGTGAAATTTGGCTGATGACATTTGTGAGCTCTAAATCTGTTTGCTTTATCTGATCATTGTGTCCATTATTTTGTGTATTAACATTTCTGCTCTGTACATTTTATCTATTTTACTGTAGGAACAATTTCACAATATGTTTGCAAAGTTTCATTTGCCAGGATTTTGCACTGTTTCACATTATTTTTATGCCCCCACAACGTAGGAGGCATGAGCATTGCACGTGCCCATCTGTATGTCCCAACATTTTTTGGACTCAAGTTCAACCCCCCTCTAACTGCTGGGCGAATGTCACTCAAACTTTCACAGTTGAAGAACCTTAACAGGTAGGTGATAGCAAAGAAAGGAATTTTGGCTGCGACCATATCTGGCAGAATTATGGCCTTTGGTCATATTTTCCACTATAGAATATAATACTTTTTTTCCCAAAATTTTGTGGACTTTACTCCGCTTTAACTGCTTGGGGGATTTCGCTCAAACTTTCACAACTGAAGAACCCCAATGTGTAGGTGATCGTAAAGGACGGAATTTTGGTTGCGACCTATATTATGGCAGAATTATGGCCTTTTGTCATTTTGTTCACTATAGAATATTAAAGAAAATTAATTTGTGGAGGACAAATTAGTGTTGGTCACATGCCCTTTGTCTGATGCCCCTGTGTTGTTGGGGCATCCGTGTCTGTGACACATCTAGTTAGCTCACCTGAGCACAATTAGATTTAATAGCCGTAAAACATGAATAAAAACAAAAATTGTTAAATTATCTCGCCGTTGTCACGAAAACGAAAGCGGAAATGCTCATGCAAGCTTTCTCCGATCCACGGACTGGCGCCACGTAGATGCGTTTGGTGGCCTAGTAGTGAGATGGTGTTGGAGGAATTTTAGCTGCAGGGTTATCTTTGAGATGGTGCTAGAGGAAATAATGGAAGCAATATCTATGTCTCTAGTTTTTTCTTATATGGGCAAGATTTTGACTTATATGGGCAAGATTTTGAAATGGAATACCTGAGTTGTTAATTTTCTCAAATTGAGTAATGTGAATTGAAAGATTCAATGTGAATTAGGCCTTATAAGGTAAACAAGGAAGTTAAAACTGCTTAACACTTGCCAAATGTGGTGTACTGAATGCTCAGTTAACACAGATGCCTTTTGTTTTGTATCTTGATCAGATAGCAGAGAACCTGCATATAAATACACAGTGTATTAAGTATCATCGTAATGTTGCTACATAGAGTTTTATATGTGGTGTGTTGAAGTTGATATTTAGAAGGGATTTATTAAAGACTGTTTCTTTGGTGCAACTGAAGGACTGTAAGGGTACATTTTTTATAGAGTAAATGTAACTTTGTGTATGACTGTGAGGATATTTATATAAACACAGGGCATTTTATTCTGAAGGTTGGTGTCTTTATGTACAGTAATAATGTCTAAGACTTCAATTTCATGTACATGTAGGCATATGTTTGTGCAAACATATGCCTTATGAAGGACATAAAATTAGGTGGGTAGAACAGCCAGAGTGATGTTAAGTATATGCATGTATTAATGTACTCGGAACCTATACATATACACTTTTTTAGAATGGTTGTTTCTAGTACATGTGCATCATAATATCTGTGTTCTGATTGACTTCATTCATTGTAAATCCATATAAAATGCCCACAAATGAGTACCAGGATTTTAGTGTAGTCATGTAAATTTTGTTTAAGAACTTGTTTTTGCCATATTGTGAGCACTGTCAGTGTCTAAAATGGGTGCCTTGTCAAAATATCAAAATATGAATATCATACTAAGAAGAAATAGGCTGTTCATACATAGTAGTACATCTATATTCAGTTCAGACCATATTATATTGTCAAATTGGTGGTTAATGACAAAATTTATTATTACTTGTAATAATTTTTAATATGGATCCAGTTAAAATCCCTGTTGGTACAAAGAAAAAAGGTCAAGAGTATAGTCCTTTGGCTCGTATTTACCGGTTTGTGAACATGTCATGGAAATCTGCTTTCCTTCTTTTGAGTTTAAACCTAACAAAATTACTTTTAAATCTTTTACTAATGTCCATAATCAGATAAAGAGTAGGGGATTTTTTTAGAAGGAAAATAATAAAATAGTTTAGAAAATACGGACATTTTATCTTTAAGTCCTACCAATTATCAAATGTTTTCCTTAAGAAGTATTTTATCCAGACATAAAAACTGCCTGCCACCATCATTTACCATCAGTCGAAAATGGTTAAGATAGTGCAGGGGATTTTTTTGGTCTTAAAACCAGTCTTCACAATGTTTTGGAAGGAATTGCCCATTCGGGCATAAGCCATACAATTTCAACTTGAATCCATCTGAACTTGGTCAGGATTACCTTAACAGTTCAAACGAAAGAAATGTTGTTCATGTAGTCATAATATGGAAAGAAAATCAGGTACTGATATATTTAAAGACAAAATTCTGGACATTGTTTTACGCGTATATTTTGGTAAATGCATCTTTCAATTTCATTAATTTTGCATCCTTGTACTTGCCCTTTCGAGCAGTCAAGGGTCAAAATTTTAACTTGCCCAAATAAATTTGAGGTGCATCGTGGGAAAAACTGGTCTTAATGCATTTGCGCAAAGTATCGTCCCGGAATAGCCTGTGCAGTCCGCACAGGCTAATCCGGGATGTCACTTTCCGCTTTTATGGTATTTTCTGTTTCAAGGAAGTCTCTTCTAAACATAAATCCACTGTAGGCGGAAAGTGCCGTCCTGGATTAGCCTGTGTGGACTGCACAGGCTAATCCGGGACGACACTTTACGCACAGGCATTAAGTCCGGTTTTCCCATGACGCGCCTCATTTTTACTTGTTCTGGACTTCGGGCAAGTGGGTTATTTTGAAGACTGTTAATAGCAGAAAAAAAAGGTGTATCAATGAAAAAACAACACTGTGTTGAAAGTGGTGAGAAAGATAAAATATGTGACCATCGCACTGGACAGAAAGCTTCGCAATTTTAAAATCGCTATCATTACATTCTTATTTTAGAGGAAATAGTTTTTAAACTTCCTGATTTGCAGTTATTTAATCAAACTAAAACAGTTTTAAAAATAAATTTTAAATGATTCACTTAATTGTAGCACATAAGTAACTGAAAGTAAAACTTTTGGGTTTTTAATATAACTGTAGTTTTTGTCAATTTGCTGCTCTTTTGTGTTTAAATAAGCCACATTGTTACCTCAGAATTAATCTTGACTTCAAAGGTTTTCAAAAGATCATCCAATAAAAGTTAAAGTAGAAATTATAAAGTACCGGTATGTACTTATCTGAAAACAGGAAGTATTTTCAAAGTTATTTGTGATTTAAATGTAGTTGATTGATCGCCACATGTATGTGTAAGAGTCTGTCAGTCACGACAAAAGTCTGTGGGACCTCAACAAAGTCAGTAAAACTGTATGAGGTTCAGGAAAACTGACCAGAACAGTGGCCGTCATGGCGGATGAAAAATTCTATTCAAGTACCTACTTGCAAGCTTATTTTTTTTATGAGTGGCCAGTTAAAACAGATGTTTGGGCCAGTTATAATTCAGATATTACCAAACCTTGTGGCCAGTAATGTATTTGGGACTTTCGCAGAGACAGCATGGTCTATTCTATCATGCATCTGTACAGTACAGTGTACTACCAGTAATACTACAATTTAATTTTAAATGCACACATTCTTGGAATCATGTTAAAACGAAAACATCACCAAATGAGGCACGACTCATTGTTGTTTTCCTTGAAATTTGAGCAAGGGCTTTCTTCTAGGATTTTAAATTACACTTAGACATTTAGAAACACAGCTGTCTACATTTAGGAAAACGAAACGTTCTACAAAAGGTAACCTTAGAAGTGCAGCTTTATGCAGTGATGACATCTACATGTTTGACTTATTCTTTAGCACTGTCTGATACTCAGTTTTTAGCTCGACTATCCACCAAATAGTCCGAGGTATTCTACTCACCCATTGGTCGGCATCAGCATAATGCTGTGGTTAAGGCTTGCGTGCAACAAGTACATATCTCTGTATAGGAAAAGATCTAGGATCTAAAATGGTACAGGGTGCTGCTAAAAAGGAGCAGGGGGGTGGGGGGGGGAACTGGACCAGTTTGTTGACATGTTCTAATAATTTGCCAAATCCAGGGTGTTCATGAGTCTTATGCTTCTGGTGTAGGTTTAAAAGCATCGTCCATTCATTTTATTATTATAATTTGAATATTTGCAAAAATGTGTTGAATTTTAAAAGATATTTAACATTTGTGTGTTGACCAGCCTAGAGGGGCAGCAGGGGGGAACCAAAAAAGGAGCAGGGTGCAGCACCCTGCCATTTCGCTCTAGATCTTTCCCTATCTGTAACTACTACAGATATTCAACTAAAACTTCACACATGTCTTCAGGGTCATTATGTTAGGTCACTGGCCAAGGCCCATAACTGTGACCAGCATATTAGCACAACTATGCCCCCTTTTGTATTCAGGTAAAAGTGTACGTACATGTATACTACAGATATTCAATTGAAACTTAACACGTCTTTGGGGCCATTACGTATTGTCATAACACGGACAAAGAGGTATGAATAGTCGAGCACGCTGTCCTGAGACGGCTTTTGTTTTCGTACTCACTGCAGATTTGTATACCTGATCATGACTAAAAATAGTATGTTTAAACCAACTACACATGTACAATTTTGTCTCATGCACTTGCAGGGTCGGTTGGGTTTCAGCAAATTATTATTATGTCAGTGTGTTTCATGTCTTATGATGTTCTAAATTAGAAAAATAATTTGGCCGAAGTAAATTAAATCAGACAACTGTTTCCATTTGAGACATTTTTACAAATTAACATCTGTCATTTATGTATACCGGGTATTTTGTTCTTACTTGAATACTAAAAACATTTGCGCTATGAATATCAAGATGATACTTACCATGGCAAATACATGTGTGTGTAATAAATAGTTACTGTCAATATACAGGATTGATTCATGTTAGTAAGAGACAGTATGTGTTTGGTGGAGGTTGTTTTTTGCACCAGTTACTTTTACCAGGTTTTGTACAAGGTAAAGCACATTCATTACATTGACAGAGCTCCAGATAAGACGCGTATCCGAGTATTTAAGCATTGAAATAAATAAAAAACGCATTGAAAATCTGCCCAGTGTGTAACATTACGCATTGCTAATCTCTGTACGTATTTTTAATTGCTTTAACTGCTTCACCGGTTTTACCAATTATCCATTTCAGCTAATGGTGTAAGTTAGCCTTTGAATCGATTAAAAGTGAATCAAGCGAATCTTTCTACTCAAAATGGCTTTGCATTGTGTATGTGGGTTGAAAACGGAACATTTTAAGCTCAGTCAGCCAGTTCCAGTAGGCAATATCTTGAAAAATGTTAATCAGAATGAGTCTTATGATGCTTCTCCTATTTAAATGGTGATGGGTAAGTGGCGATCTCATTGTCACAGGAGTTGAAAATCGGACACGAAACACAAGCATCATGTGAGTGCAAAATTGTCTGAAAAATTGCAGTAATCGTGGAAAAGAAATGATAATTTGCTAATTGCCAAGCAAGAAGGACCAGAAATCAGGTTACTTGTAGGATTTGCACTAAAAAAAAGTACAAAGTACTTTGCTTAGTAAATGTTATGTTTTGATAGACCTACAGATTATTGTCTACATTCAATTTATTCTATTTGCCAATATTAATGTGTTCATTTATAACAAGCACATAAAATAGTCTTTTGATATTGTATAAAAAATGAAATACTCTTTAAATTTCTCAAATACTGTCTAAAGCTGATGGACTGGGTGTAAAATGCCCTTTAATGAAAAAATCAGGGGGTAAAATACCCTTTAGGCTAAAACCTTATCTGGAGCTCTGATTGAGCTCTGATAAATAATAGATATACAAAGATATTTAAACTACACAAAATATGTAATTCATGGATTTTGAAAGGAAAATTATTGTGCATTTCAAAATTAAAACGTGTTCATGTTTATGTTTTTGTAAAACAAGTAACATTGATACAATGTAATGTTAGTAAGTTCCTTGTTGTTCAGTAATACATCTACTGTTGAACATTACATATTCCAAACCAAATGAATCATATACGCATAAATGTTGCAAGTGCATCTGCCAGTAAAATTATGTATTTACTTGTGCATGTAGTACAGTGTATCATTTGAAATGCCCATCTCGTACAATAATGCATTATGTTCACCTTTTGCCGATGTCAATTCTGAAAAGTGCATCAAATACGTATACCTTGTTAAGTGCTTGAATTTTGTTACTGGTCACAATGTCTTCTGCTAATAGGACAGTCATAAGGGCCCGCATTTCATTATTCATGGGTTAAATACAGGCCATTACTTTTATCCCTGTTTCAGTGAACATTTGCCCCAAATTTGAAGCTGTGGTAGTTGCAAATTTCATTGATATTATAAAGAACTATGTCAGTTAAATTAACAAAAAACACTACAGTTGACCATAGTCTTCTGAATGTTACTCTTTAATTCCCCAAACATGTAGAAACAATGCAAACGTTCCCCCCATTAGGACCTAGTTTCCCAATCTCAGTAGAGGGCCCTGGGTATGAATATGTACTTGAGTCACAAAATACTGCTTACTTAGTTTTCTTTATTTTCTTTAATAGAGGCTTCCTCAAATGTCAATCATATTCATATTCATCTTCAGTATTAACCAATTATCACACTTGGATATCACATGTTTAGCTGTTAAGCTATTTCATACAAAAGAGCACATGGTAGGGAAAGCTCTAGAGCAAAACAGCAGGGTGCTGCACCCTGTTCCTTTTTGTTTCCCCCTGCTGCCCCTCTGTGCCGGTCAACACAGAAATGTTGAATATCTTTTGGAAATCTATATATTTTTGCAGATATTCAATGACAAATCAATAGACTATGCTTAAAAACCTTAATTACAAGCTTTAGACTAATAAATACCGTGGATTTAGCAAATAATTAGAAAATGTCAACAGACTGGATTAGGCTTTCCACCCTGCTCCTTTTTAGCAGCACCATGTACCTTTTGAAAATCCTAGATGTTTCCCTAACATGGTAATGTTTGTGATTTTCGATTAATAGAAATTAATCCTTTATATTAGCTGGGGAGGAGTTTAAACTATTCCTGGCAAAACCCGGATCGGTCATAGTGTAGGACAGTAGGTTAGCCGTTTGTCATATATAAGTACCTTTACCCGGTACGGTAGTGACAGAGTAAACTTAGTGCCCACAATAGTATGTTATTAATGATCCTAATCAAAACTCATTATATAGAAATCACGCGTGTTGGTCTGTACGTCAGTACCTTGGTCCGTCGGTACCTTTGTAGGCAAATATTTTGTTTCCGCTCCATAAATTCGTAATGCCTGGAAGGATTTTAATATAACTTGAGATTATTATTCTCCATGAGCAGACTATGTGTCGCGTACATGACCTATGGGTGTCTGTCAAAGGTCAAGGTCACAATTCAAGGTCAAATCCTTGTATTACATTTCCCCTCCATAACTTCATAATGCCTAGTATGATTTTAATTTAACTTCAAATAATTATTTCTCATGTGTGTCAATCATTTCCGCTTGTACTCTTCATTTTGCATTTCAAGCTCATTTTTCCTTCTATGCAGGTCATGTGTCAGTCAATACATTGTTCCGTGTCAAAGCTCTACATCAGTGTCAAAGCTCTACATCTGTGGCAAATCGGTGCGTGGGGGTATTGATCAATCACCTTTGGTGATAGCTCTAGTTAATATAAAAATACGTCTTTGTCTTCAGTTCGATTTTAAAGTAATTACTAATTTCCAAGTGTTAATCGCTGAATTGGAATATTATTTTGTGTGTCTTTCTAGATAATACCTAACACCAGCGAGGCATTCCAGAGTGCGTCCAGGGACCCAAAGGATGGGAAACCTTCTTAAGATCTTGTCCAGCAAAGATACCAGCAAGGACGACTTCTACAATGTGTTTGTAGACTTCGAACGTAAGTCTCGCCAACATTAGACACACATAGAAAATGCATGAACAGTTTTGTTACAAAATTACACTATTTTGTTGGGAAGAGTTTGTTATATTAAAGTTCATTTAAATTAATTGAAGCTAAATATATTATAACTCAATTGTGACGAAAGCCAGAGACGTATTGAGACACTTTTGAGTTCATTTCCTGGTTAGAGCCAGGCTAATCCTGGACGCCACTTTCCGCCTACAGTGGATTTATGTTTAGAAAAGACTTCCTTGAAACAGAAAATACCATTAAAGCGGAAAGTGTCGTCCTGGATTAGCCTGTGCGGACTGCACAGGCTAATCCGGGACGAAACTTTACGCACATGCATTAAGTCCGGTTTTCCCATGACATGCCACGTTTAAAGTCTGTTATTACAGCTAGGATTAGCTTAAGCTCACTATTTACATATTGCAATGAAGTGCTCATAAACCATATTGTGAAGCAAACTACATTTTGAATGAAAATTCTATGTCAGGTTACTAATTATAACAATAAATAATATATTTAAGAAATAATTATCAATCGATTTAGAGTTGTTTATTGGCTAATAAACAAGGATTTTGAGTTCTTATGCGTATGAATTAAACCATGTGGGCACAAGTGGTTTAATATACTGCATCAGAACGATTATCGGTGTTTAATAGTCAATAAACAACGATAATGCAAAATTATTTAGATTCTCACATGACCTGACAACGTTTTATGCAATTACAATGCGAACTATATTTTACAGTTTCGGAACTATTTGTTCGGGTCGTTTATTGGTTTTTTAACAATGGTGAATTTTTAAACTCTGCTTGTGTCATGTTAGAATGTGTTACAAACAATCAATTTAATAATAATACTTTTGACTGGTGAAACAGACTTAACATGTTTATTGTTATTCAAGCATGTTGTTCTTAAGTACATTCCTGAAATTGGACAATTGGGTGTTTAAAAGAGGGTCAATCCATCATGTTCATGTTTATTTAAACATTCCACTTCCAGTAAGACTGTAATGTTACTTCATTTTCATAGAATAAATATACACCTTTTTCAAATTTTATGTCATTTGCTTACATTGAAGTAGACAATCAAGGTCTTGCATAGAAAAGCTAATGTATAAACTCAAGCTGTCATCATGTGATTCATGGTCGTGAAATAATGTAAAAAAATATGATTAGTGACACTGGGAAATGTACATTGAAGTAAACAATCAAGGTCTTGCATAGAAAAGCTAATGTATAAACTCAAGCTGTCATCATGTGATGCATGGTCGTGAAATAATGTAAAAAAAATATGATTAGTGACACTGGGAAATGTAATTTCTACCATGATATTTTGATCATAATGGTTGTCTTCATTGTAAGGCATTTAGATTTACTATCACCTTTTAGATTTAGATTTACTATCACCTTTTCACAACATTTAAAGTATCAGGGATTTCAATTGATGCAGAATCCTGCTTTTTGAGGCAAGCAAAATGCAATTTACACATGTTTGACTCAGCAAATAATCTGCCTTGCATCATTTTGATCTATTTGCCAACTTCTAAAGCATTAGAAAATAATATTTCTTTTATCATATTTAATTATGGTATTTTATTGCAAAACATTCAAGTTTTGACCCTTTATTAACACAAATTACCGTTTTCAAAGCATTTAACATATATTCAGAAACAAAATTCCTGTGACTTGAGCATTTTGACCCCTTAAATTTTCATTTTGACCCCTTGACATTTCAAGCTAGGGGTCATTTGACTCCTGGTTTAGAAAATCTACTGAAATCCCTGCAGTATGTTACAGATGTTTGTGTTATAAGGAATTTTTCTGATTTAAAAATTATTATCTGATGTTGATAGCAAGAAAGATAATGTTAATTTTCTGAAAGAAGTCGTATGGATATAGCTTATTGATGTTTACATTGTATGCAAAAAGATGTCCCAGTTTTGTTAAGCATTTTTAGCTTGACTATTCGAAGAATAGGTGAGCTATCCTACTACCCCCGGCGTCGGCGTCCTCGTCCACGTCTGAATTTGGTTTAAGTTTTTATTCAAAAGTCTTGTAACTTAAAAACTACATAAGTTATTCACTTGAAACTTGGAATATACCTTTGTCATCAACTCCTATATCAGATGCAACATTACCCATAACTCTGTTTTGTATTTTGACAGAGTTTTGCCCCTTTTTCACTTAGATTTTCTGGTTAAAGTTCATATTCAAAAGTTTTGTAACTTCAAAACTACATAAGTTATTCACTTGAAACTTGGAACTAACCTTTGTCATCAACTCCAGTATCAAGGGCAAGATTCCCCTTACTCTGTTTTGTATTTTGACAGAGTCATGCCCTTTTTCACATAGATTTTCTGGTTGAAGTTTATATTCAAAAGTTTTGTAACTTCAATACTACATAAACTTCTCACTTGAAACTTGGAACTAACCTTTGTCATCAACTCTAGTATCAAGAGCAACATTACCCATAACTCTATTTTGTATTTTGACAGAGTTATGCCCCCTTTTAACTTAGATTTTCTGTTTAAAGTTTATATTCAAAAGTTTGGTAACTTCAAAACAACGCAAGTTATTCACCTGAAACTTGGAACTAACCTTTGTCATCAACTTTAGTATCAGGGGCAACATTAACCATAACTCTGTTTTGTATTTTGACAGAGTTATGCCCCCTTTTCACTTAGATTTTCTGGTTAAAGATTATATTAAAAAGTTTTGTAACTTCAAAACTCCATAAGTTATTCACTTGAAACTTGGAACTTACCTTTGTCATCAACTCTAGTATCAGGAGCAACATTGCTCATAACTCTATTTTGTATTTTGACAAGAGTTATGCCCATTTTCACTTTCTATTTAAAGTTTATATTCAAAAGTATGGTAACTTCAAAACTACGTAAGTTATTCACCTGAAATTTGGAACTTACCTTTGTCATCAACTCTAGTATCAGGGGCAACATTACCCATAACTATGTTTTGTATTTTGACATAGTTATGCCCCTTTTTCACATAGATTTTCTGGTTAAAGTTTGTGTTCAAAAGTTTGGTAACTTCAAAACTACGTAAGTTATTCACCTGAAACTTGGAACTTGGAACTAACCTTTATCATCAACTCTAGTATCAGGGGCTACATTCCCCATAACTCTGTTTTGTATTTTGACATAGTTATGCCCCTCTTTCACAGAGATTTTGTGGTTAAAGTTTGTATTCAAAAGTTGTGTAACTTCAAAACTACATAAGTTATTCACTTGAAACTTGGAACTAACCTTTGTCATCAACTTTAGTATCTGGGGCAACATTATCCATAACTCTGTTTTGTATTTTGACAGAGTTATGCACACTTTTTACATAGATTTTGTGGTTAAAGTTTTTGCTCCAAAAATCTATAAACTATATAAGGCTTCACTTGAAAGTTTTGTATTTTAACAAATGTATGCCCCTTCCACTATCCAAAATATGTACCAACTGAAATACTTTGAATAGTCGAGCGTGCTGTCCTCTGACAGCTCTTGTTTTTAGTATGATAATTATCCATGTTTGTTTCTTGCTATTGTTTTACATAAGTGCATGTATATCATTCATTTTTCAAAGTCTTACATTCATAATAAACTATTAATAAATTAATAAATTACCTGTAGGAAATATCTCAACAAGGTCTTTAATTAAATACCATTGCCTCAAGTGTTTAAAAGTGTGTTTTTTGTTTCCTGTAACTTTCATCAATTTTACACAAAAAGTTATGGACAGATTTCCATGAAAATTTCTAGGAAAGTTGGAAATGGACCAATGAACAAAATTTATTGTTCAGATGTTGGTGCTGATCTGGATCAACATTTTAATCAAGATATCTTTTTTTGTTGGGAGATAACAAAAAAGCCACATTGTGCTGTATAAGTAATCAGTGGTACATCACGTTCGAATGAGGGGTGGTGACGGAGGTCTGTTCTCTGCTGTCTAGGTCCCTATTGGTTTTTTCTGTTTGCAGAATGTAAGCCCACGGACTGTGAGCTAGCTGTGTGGCAGAAGATAAAAGGTGTTCTAGACCTGCATTCTAGCCTATTGTTCTCCCTGTTTGCAGGATGTAAGCACACATTGAGTGATCTGGCGTTGTGGAAGAAGATACAAGGTGTTATAGACAAGCATTTTAGCCTATTGTTTCCTGTTTTCAAGTTCTAAGCCCACGGGGAGTGAGCTGGCTGTGGGGCAGAATATAGAGGGTGCTCTATACCAGCATAGGTCTCTATTGTTTCCTGTTTGTAGGTTGTAAATCCTCGGAGAGTGAGCTTGCAGTGTGGCAGCATATGGAGGGTGTTATAGACAAGCATTCTAGCCCATTGTTCCCCAGTGTGCTAGTTGTAACCCACAGAGATTGAGCTGGTAGTTCCAAGAAGACAGAAGGTGTTCTAACTTCTAGACGAGTATTGTAGCCTATAATTTACGGTTTGCAGGTTGTAAGCCCACGGAGAGTGAACTGGCCGTGTGGAAGAAGATACAGGGTGTTCTAGACGAGGCGCAACGGGTCCTAGATAGGCTCAAACAGTACACTGGCGCCGCCGAGGCCATCAGAAACGTATGTGAAGTCTTGTGTATTGATACAGTAATATTGAAAATGAAATGTTACAAATGTGGCGAGTTGTATCGAGCAAAACATTGCAAAATCAAAAATCTTTTCTGAGCTTTAAATAATTATGCATTAGTTGTAATGGAATAATTGATAACTGATTTACAGTTAAGTCTTCTGATATAGGATCGCTATTTCAAATTACGAGTTGAACATTTGGACTAAAATTTAAAATACTTCCAAAAAGCCTTTATTTTGATGTCTAATTTCGAATATGTTATATGTCAGAGGTATTTCAAATTCTTGGTGACTTTGAGGTAACAAAGCTCAGTTGTATTAATAAACTGTCATTCCAACATGATACTCGCTAATTTTTCTATAGACAAAGAACAAAATTATCGTTTTCAGCTCACCTGAGCACAACGTGCTCATGGTGAGCTTTTGTGATCACCGTTTGTCCGTCGTGCGTGGTGTGTCAACATTTCATATAATCGACATCTCCTCCTAAACCGCTTGGCAGATTTTCACGAAACTTCACAGGAATTATCCTTGGGTGACCCTCTTTCAAAGTTATTCAAATCGTTTCAGTCCGCTGTATATGTAGGGCCCCAGAGCTAAAAATAGATTTCAAAACTGAAAACTTTAAAAATCTTCTCTGAAACCACAAGGCTTGGAGCTTTCATAATTGATATGTGACATCCTCTAGTAGTCCTCTACAAAGATTGTTCAAATGATGCCCCTGGGGTCAAAACTGGCCACGCCCCGGGGGTCACATGGTTTCTATAGATTTGTATAGCAAAATAACTTTAAAAATCTTGTTGAAACTGCAAGGCCTAGAGGAAATCTTCTCTGAAACTGCAAGGCCTAGAGGTTTCATATTTGGTATGTAACATTTTATAGTTGTCGTCTACAAAGATTGTTCAAATGATGCCCCTGGGGTCAAAACTGGCCATGCCCTGGGGGTCACATGGTTTATATAGACTTGTATAGCAAAATGACTTTTAAAATCTTCTTCTCTGAAACTGCAAGGCCTAGAGGATTCATATTTGGTATGTAACATTGTATAGTGGTCCTCTACAAAGATTGTTCAAATGATGCCCCTGGGGTCAAAACTGGCCACAACCTGGGGGTCACATGGTTTATATAGACTTGAATAGCAAAATGGCTATAAACTAGGGATGTGACCGATTACTCGAATATTCGAATACTGGATAATATTCGAATATAACAAAACGAATACGAATATTCGATTTTCTCATTTATTTAAAGAACAACATTTCTTTAAAAAATCATGTTTTTTTCCCAGTTTGATTGCAAAGTTAACATGAATTCCAGTCGTTTTTCCTGCCTAGCAGGTGGGCGGGGGCAGTGTAACGTTTTTACAACACATGCTAAACATGTCCAATTAACAACAATTGATAATTGGCAGGGGGGCCACGTCTGTACAAGGGCCGCTAGTTAACGGTTTGTAGGAGGCGCGAATATGACGCATTGTATCCACAAATAACAAAACTGGGCCATGTTGTAATAACGGTTTCACAGTTTGCACAAGGCGTACATTGCTGTTTATTATCCTTAAGTGACATCTATACGTAACTTGTTTACAGTAAATTACAATTACTCTCTAAGTAAACCAATCAAAATAAATCCATTATCAGCCAATCAATTTCTTTAACAAAATTAGCATGATCTGGTCAATCTTACTATACGTCACTTGTAAATTATTCTCCATTATATCAACACCGTATATTATACAAGAGTCTGTATTATTAAACAATGCCACCATCACGTGTTTGGAAGTACTTTATGCGGTGATTAGACAAAACCCAGGCAACGTGTAATCTGCACAGCAGATACAAGCTTCATGGTTCTGAAAAAAAAACTGAACGATTAACAAATTCATTAACAATACATTTAAAAATATCTTACATTTCTTTATATTTGCCAAACACTCACAAAGTTATATCGGTAATTTACCACTGAAACAAGGTAAAACAACTAGGTACACGCAGTATACATATTTCGGATAGGTAAATATTTGGACAGGGTGCCGTATATAGTAGTATTTACAAAACGAATATTCGAATATATTCGAATACCTAAAACGAATATTCGAATATTGATTTCAGTATTCGGTCCCATCCCTACTTTAAACATCTTCTCCTCTGAAACTGCAAGACCCAGAGGTTTCATATTTGGTATGTAAAATTGTATAGTGGTTCTTTGCAACGATTGTTCGAATGATGCCCCTGGGCTCTTAACTGGCCACACCCCGGGGCTAACATGGTCTATATAGACTTAAATAGCAAAATGACTTTAAACATATTCTCTGAAACCGCAAGGCCTAGAGGATTCATATTTGGTATGTAACATTGTATAGTGGTCCTCTACAAAGATTGTTCAAATGATGGCCCTGGGGCCAAAACTGGCCACGCCCCGGCGGTTACATGGTTTATATAGACTTGTATAGCAAAATGACTTTAAAAATCGTCTTCTGTGAAACTGCAAGGCCTAGAGGTTTCATATTTGGTATGTAACATTGTATAGTGGTCCTCAACAAAGATTGTTCAAATGATGCCCCTGGGGTCTAAACTGGCCACGCCCAGGGGGTCACATGGTTGATATAGACTTTTATCGCAAAATGACTTTAAAAATCTTCTCTGAAACTGCAAGGCCTAGAGGTTTCATATTTGGTATGTAACATTGTATAGTGGTCCTCTACAAAGATTGTTCAAATGATGCCCCTGGGGTCAAAACTGGCCACACCCCAGAGGTCACATGGTTCATATAGACTTTAATAGCAAAATGACTGTAAAAATCTTCTCCTCTGAAACCGTGAGGCCCAGAGGTTTCATATTTGGTATGTAACATTGTATAGTGGTCCTCTACAAAGATTGTTCAAATGATGCCCCTGGGGTCAAAACTGGCCACACCCCGGGGCTCACATGGTTTAAAATGTGAAATCACTCTCTGACAGGTGTTGATGTGGACAAAACCGGTTCCAGCCAGTTTAATTAGCAATATGCTCTACAGGAAAATCATGGGTTTTGCCTGAAGGTGTATTGATTTTTAGTGCACCCTTAGAGTAAATAGTTTAATTCACAGTTAGCATCTTATTTAATTATGAAGCCGTTTTGCAATTGTCTTAATTGTCGGCAATTAGTAGGAAGAACAAATGTGCTAATTATAGATGTATTATAATGCGTGCATTAGCCAATATGCAGGTACGAATTCAAATGCTTTTGACAAATATTTCAATGTAATATGCTACGATTTTTTTTGGTGAACTGCCTCACAGGTTATGAACATGATTGTAGAGGCTTAAAATCTCGACTTATGATGGAGATGTTACGGTATATATCTTAAATGATCATAATATAAAACTAATGTTGTAATTAAACTGGTAGTGTTTTCGTGGACATTTATGTCTAGCCATTGACATACTCATTTGCATGAGCAGATAACTTGATATATACAAATACAATCATTAATTGAGAAAACATATACAAAAATCACACATGCTATGTGCAAGAGAGTAGTTTACAAACTGTTTGCATGATCATTATCTTAACTAACAAGTTACAAGTAAAAAGTCTTAGATTTAATGTGAGATATGTGATGCTTTTTGGCCTTCTTAGCTCTTGTTATAAGCCATTATGATGCCTTAAACTCAGGTGAGCGACCTAGGGCCATCGTGGCCCTCTTGTTAAACTACCCAATAAACAACGCAAAAAGAAGGTGCAAAGTAAAAAGTAGTTCCAATTTCAAAAATATATGCCAAATCAGTTTAGAATCAAAATAATTTTCACGTTATCATTGTTTATTGGCCAATAAAGAACTCTTTGTTGTTCTGATGTGTGGCTATTAAACAACGCAGGCTAATGCCCGCGGGGTTTAATTTCTATGCATCAAGACGACAAATAGTTGTTTATTGGCCGATAAACAACGATAATCAAAAATTATTTCTTAATTGAATTACGGTATTCCTGTTGATTTATCAAGGTGAGTTTACCAATGTGATGTATTTCAGGCCATACAAAACCCCAAAAATGACCATCTACAGGAACAGGCGTGGAAAGATGTTATACCGCTGGTGGAGGAGTTGAGGAAATACTATGAATTTTCCTTGCTGTTAGGTATGTCGGGTTTGAGGACAAGTCATTTTAATGTACAGTGTCATTGAGGGGGGTGGATGAACGATTGCGCTAACAAGCTCCTTAGTAAAAGAAAATGGGTAATTTCTTGAAAACATAAAATTCCTTAAGTCTCTGGTCATTTCATTTAAAGTTCAATTTGCATCGAAATTGTTGATGTTTTGAAAACTGGCTGTTGATGTTAGTAACAACAATATACTAAATATGTCAAAGATCAGCCCAGATGGTAGCAGAGAGGGGAGGGGGAGGGGGGCTAAAAAGGGACATGTTGCAGCACCCTTCTGTATTGCTCTGGATCTTTCCTTATTTTAATCTCAATAGTTAATATGCTTGTAAAGGCTTTTTAGTTATTTTAAAGTTAATTAAAAACATAATACATTGTATACAGTTATTGTGTTTGTTTTTTTCCAGAGAACAATGTACCTCTGTTATTGCAAGCCCTGTGTTCAGCCGACATGACTGCCAAAGAACATCTGGAGAAGCAACAGGCTCTCTTCAAACAGTTTGCTGAAATACTGGACTTTGTCCTCAAGTTTGATGATCTGAAGGTAAGTGGTTGCCTCCTTGATTTTTTGCTTCACTTTGTCCTCAAGTTTGATGATCTGAAGGTAAGTGGTTGCCTCCTTGATTTTTTGCTTCACTTTGTAACCAAATGGGAAATATGGATAAAAGCCCACCCGGACGAAAGCCGGCTCATTCTTGTCACACGCCAGATGTTAGCCCGCTTGTAAGTTAGACGATCCGGACAATTGCCCACTCGTTGAAATAATATGAATACAACTAAGTTTGTGTTAAATTGTGACAATTGCATCAATTATATAATTTGATGATATGGCGATGGGCATGGCCAGCTTGCCAAAGATATGATTGTCCAGGCATGCAAGTTAAAATGTTGACCTGTGTTCCCAGATGGGCATGACAGAACACATGAATAAAGAATGCATTGGCAGTAATGTTTTCAGTGGGTGCGATTTGCTCACTTTCTGAAAAATGTAGAACAAATATTGAGTGTGATATTTCTTAAGTCTTATAATTTAATTTGGATATATGTCTATTATTATCATTTTGTTAAACGTTAATTGTATATTCGTATCTTACTATTGCTATTTAACTTGCATTTGAAATTATCATGTCATTGAGAATACAAAGTAAGACAAGAGCAAGAGAATACAGATTTTTTTCAAGCCAGATTTAAAAGATTGAGCGAAGTTGAGCGAAGTTGAAATTCCTCAATACTGTATTTTTATTGTAAGAAGTCCAATGCAGACTGTTTCCTTGTTGTGTGTTTCTGCAGATGACCAACCCTGTGATACAGAACGATTTCAGCTACTATCGACGCACACAGAGTAGACGGCGCATGGTCAATACGGTACGAAATTAACTTTTGGTCACTGTTTTTCTCGTTTTACGGTTGTGTGCATTACATATCATACATGTATGTACGGATAAAGTTAATATGAATGTTCTAAAATGGGGGCTACCATAAGACAAAATAGCCATTGGGTGCTAAACTTTATTTGAAAATGAGGCACATTTTCTTAGAAAAGTATTTCAAAATGACAGGTAGTTTTGTAGAATTGAAATTTTTGAGTAATTATTTGTATTTCTTTGTGCAAAGCTAGTACAGTAAACTCCGTTTGTAACGCTTATAGCGATATATTGAGAATAACAGGTTACTGCCTGGTCTTGTGTCATATATCAGGTGAGGCTTAGAATAATATAACAGCGAGGCTTGCCGAGCCGTTATTTTATTCGTGCCAGACCTGATATATTACACAAGACCAGGCAGTAACCTGTTTTTCTATTTATCATACCACATTTTTCGTAAAATATCATCTAACGAGCTGATTTTTATATATTTAAAAACTAAGGGCGGCGCTGATTTTGCTGAGCCGACTTTTACACGTTCACGTAGATGTAGTTATGGATTTCTAAAAGTTGACTGAATAACATTTCGTAATGATAAGTGAACTGTTTTCACTACGAATACATAGATTACACGCATGCTCATTCATAAAATACTGAAAATGCGAACTGAAATGGATTGCAACGATCAATTTTATCGGAGAACACATAACGCCGAATTGTTTGGAGACGCCATTTTGGAGTTGTGTATTGAAATTGACATTTCCAAGATCGTGTCAATATTGACAGTATTTGACTATAGTGTGTTCAATTTTTGGTAATAATGTTTTCGGTTCAACATAAACTGATGATGTGTAGTGACTTTTAGTGCATTTATTATGAATGTATTGAAATAAATTTTTATGGATGATTTATTGTGTTCCATAGATGACGTCATACCAAAGTGCGGGTTTATGTGAATATTTAAAAATAATGTTTTTGTGATTTATGACGATTAAAAATAATAAACTATGTATGTTCTTGGTATCAAATTGTTTGTTTTGTTGAATCTGATATATTTTTACTGAAACTGTTGACTTTATAGTTGTTTCCGAATAATATGATGTACCTCCAAACATTGACTGATATAAACGCTACTGACCTGATAAAAAAAAAAATATCAGGCACCTTTATATCAGGCCGATATCAGCATAGTGGTATGATAAAACGCATATAACGATGCTGAGTCCAAGGTCCAACGCAAGAAGTAGTCCTGATTCTGAGCACAGCGTAGTAAAATGTAGTTCTCATTACAGTTGCAAAAATATTTGTCAGATCATGTTAGAATCAAAATAATTTTCACATTATCGTTGTTTAACAGCCAATAAACAACACTTTCTTGTTCTGATGTGTGGCCATTAAACTACTGGTTTAATTCCTACGCATCAGAACTCCAAAGCATTGTTCATTGGCCGATGGACAACGATAAATCAATAAATTATTTCTTAAATACATCCCCCATAAGGGGTGTATAGTAGAAAAACTGATGTATCAGTCAACAAACGGGTTGTATACATGTACTTAGTTTGGTGTTTAGAATTAATTGTTACAGTATTCTTCATATGATTGAGAAACATATATGTGTATCAGTGTTAACTAATTGAAGAATGCGAAACAAGGGTTAATTTATAGTCTGATTACAGTCCTTGAGATGTGAAAATGAGGAAGTTTTACATGTATGCCTCTCCGTCCTGATCCTACAAAATGTTTGATTCTTTTATCTGTGTTGTCGAGTTCTAATGTGTTCACAACTTCCTGGTTCAATTGCTTTAGTGTTAGTCATTCCTTTCTCTCATCTGCTATGCATTACCAATTATAAACTTCAATGTATTGCATCTGTTAAAGCGGTATGGCCATTATTGTTTGATTATTTTTAAAGCACTTTTAGAAATTGTCTGCATTACCTCTGTTACTTGATTATGTTCAAAACACACACACAAAATGTGGATTACTTCTGTTAAAGGGACTTGTTCACAGATTTAAACATTTGTTTAAGTTTGCCATTAAATGTCTTATTTTGACAGATTTAAGCATTGGAATTAAAAGCTCAAATATAATAACAAGAAAAGTATTTAGAAAAAAAAAAACAAACAAAAAAACTTGGTCCTACTAGGGTTCGAACCCGGGACCTCCTGATTAAAAGGTATTGCCTTAACCACTCGGTCATTCCAACTTCTATATTTCACCCTGCATAATTTACTTCATGTAAGTGTTCTACGTGATGTCAACAGTTTCAACGAAAACGACAGAAACACTTCAAATAATTCCATCGTTTAGCATTACAGACGCTTTATAATTTGATCAATTTCAACTGATGATTACTCATAAACGAAACGCTTTTTACAGTATATTTCTAGGTCTGTTGTGTTATTTTGCTCCCTTGTATACACTGTTCTTTTATTTTTGGAATCAGTGACACAAAGTTGAAAAATTGTCAATTCGTCAACCTGTGAACGGGTCCCCTTTAGAGCAGTTTGACCAGTATTGTTTGAATTTTTAAATGACATTTTAGAAATTGTCTGCATTACTTCTGTTAAAGCTGTTGGAACCATCTGTTTGTATTTAAATCACATACAAATTGTGTGGATTACTTATGTCAAATCTGTGTAATCATTATTTGATTATATTTAAAACACATACAAATTGTGTGTATAACTTATGTTAAAGATGTATAATCATAATTTGATTATATTTGAAGAACATACAAATTGTCTGCTTTACTTCTGTTAAAGCTGTAGGATTATATTTAAATCACTTACAGTTTGTGTGGATTACTTATGTTAAAGCTGTTTAATCATTATTTGATTATATCTAAAGCACATTACAATTGTTGGCACTAATTCTGTTAAAGCTGTATAATTATTATTTAAATAGATTTAAAGCAAATACAAATTGTCTGTATTACTTTTGTTAAAGCTGTATAATCATTATTTGATTATATTTAAAGCACATACAAATTGTCTGTATTACTTCTGTTAAAGCTGTATAATAATTATTTGATTATATTTAAAGCACATACAATTTTTGTGTATAACTACTGTTAAAGCTGTATAATCATTATTTGATTATATTTAAACCACATACAAATTGTGTGTATAACTTCTGTTAAAGCTTTATTGTATTGTTTGATTATATTTAAAGCACGTACAATTGTGTGCATTACTTGTGTTAAAGCGGTATGGTCAGTATTGTTTGATTATATTTAAACACATAAAATTGTCTGCATGACCATTATCTGATTATATTGACAAAAATAAAATAAAAGAACATTCCATATTGCTCTTACATCAATGCATTCCTCATGTGCATGTGCAAATAGGTTATATGAAAGTGCGTAATAGAGGGGTGGTATGAAATGCATCATGTGGGCTTTATCAGAACAAATTGTTGATAAATTGGAAGAGTTTTCTTTACCTTTTACATAAGTCGTTAATTATAATTAAAGGCATCTCATCATCATGTTAACCCTGTTTCAGGATGTGGAGGAGAACGGGGGTGAATGTGTGCCGCACGAGATCGCCAACAGGATGTCTCTGTTTTACGCTAATGCCACACCCATGCTGAAAATGCTGAGTGACACCACTTCCACTTTCGTGTCACAGGTGAGTATAGCTCAGGAAAATTGACCTGACACTGAGTTTTATCATATAATGTGTGCATATATTACAAATAGATTACGATAAATGTATTAGTTTTCATATTGTTACCATATTTATTCTATATGTTTTACTGAAAATGTAGTTATGATTTAGATTCTCAGCATGTGACTAGATATCTCACTACACTAATGATAAATATAGGAAAACATTCATGAGTTAAATGATTTTAATAGATTTCATGAGTATCAGGTCTTTTTCTTTGAGCTGTAGATAGGGATAATCATACCTTCTTAGTTTGTTGTGAGTGATGGGTCTTCTATGTTGTGAGTGATGGGTCTTCTGTGTTGTGAGTGATGGGTCTTCTGTGTTGTGAGTGATGGGTCTTCTGTGTTGTGAGTGATGGGTCTTCTATGTTGTGAGTGATGGGTCTTCTGTGTTGTGAGTGATGGGTCTTCTGTGTTGTGAGTGATGGGTCTTCTGTGTTGTGAGTGATGGGTCTTCTGTGTTGTGAGTGATGGGTCTTCTGTGTTGTGTGTGATGGGTCTTCTGTGTTGTGAGTGATGGGTCTTCTGTGTTGTGAGTGATGGGTCTTCTGTGTTGTGAGTGATGGGTCTTCTGTGTAACGCTGTGGTCTACTTAATATGAGTGTTTCAACGTTGTCAGTGGCAGTTACTAGTATATATTTATGCCACAGTTTGTAAGTGTTGAATTTATGCCACAGTTTGTAAGTGTTGATTAAAGAGAAGTTTATGTAAAACGATTTTCCAAAACCTGAGCCTTGCCCAGATGCTGAAATACAGCAATATTCAATCAATTGGTGTTTCCTTTGTCAATTCGTGATTTGTAGTACAAACATAGTAATTGGTAATTTTACAGCGATTGTCAATAGAACAGTTGCCATTTAATTGGATGAGTCCAAATTGTATTAAATATGTGTTGAACTTTGCTTTCTTAATAAATACAATCAGTTGGCTGTGATATTTATTTCAGCACAAGGAGTTTCCAGTGGAGAATACCACAGACTGCCTGTGCACTATGGCAAATATCTGTCGAGTGATGACAGAAAACCAGTAAGTCTCGTGCATTTGTTGAAGTACATTTTGCCATCCAGCATTTCTAAATAGAAAGGCATTTGTCAGTATATTTTACTGCTGTGCTAATTTGTTAGCTCATTTGAACGATTTTTTTTTTTTTTTTTTTTCTTTAAAACTGTTCGCATATAAACACTGATTATTAAAGATTTAGTAAAAGACCACAACAATCTGTTGTCGCCATAGTTACAGTTTAACTGACAAAAGTTATGTCCAGTGAATATATTTTGTATTAAATGTTGACTTTTTTCAGCATGTATAGTGCAGCGAATTTAAAAAACGTAAAAACTCAATGAAGTTAATTTAAAATAGAAGAAAATTAAGAAGAAATCTTACTAAAAAGCTTATACGGTTGTTAACTAATTTTTTTATGCTGTACAGTCAAAAACTCCATTACCTGCTCACAAGGTGTGCTAACAGTAGATTAAGGAAACCTGTGCTTGGTCAAAGATAACGAAAGTTCTGACAGTAAATAAACTGATTTTTATCATGGTCATTCTGGCTACACAGCAGTTATGAGCTATTATGTGAACAACTAGATGAGCCATACTTTGAATATAACTTCTTTATGTGTTATTCATTAAAAAAGATTATGCAGTTAGGAGTACACTGTTTAATCAGTCATATTGTGAATCTAATTAAAACTTTTCATATGCGTTTGTAAGTTGTCATTTTGTAATTCCAGTGAGTACTGTTCCAGATTTGAGAACGAGAACACAAAGTTGTTCATTTTACGAGTTATGGTGGGCGTCATTATTCTCTACGACCATGTACATCCTGTTGGAGCATTCACAAAGAGCTCTGGGATAGACGTAAGTGGTCATGTAAACTTGTAATGTCCCTTTTAATATATTTACTTAATTGCTAAACCAAAGTAAAACATCTATAAATAGATGTTGTCAGTGGCATTTACATTTATTCAAGCAGTATTTTACTTCATATCACATAAAGGTCCGTTAAAGGTACTGTGTATGATCATTACAGAAACAGAGGTATAAATACATGTACAAACAACATTATAAAGTTTATTGTCATATATTTGTAAAGAAAATTATATAAAAAGGACAAATGCGTATTTGGCTAATTTTAAGCCCTTTAGTATAGCCAAAAAGAAATTCTGGAGTTCTGGACACTTTTGAGTATGATTCCTGGTTAGAAGCAGTACTTGATGTCTCTTGTGGATCACTTGAATACTTCTTGCTTCAAATGATTCCTGGTTAGAAGCAGTACTTGATGCCTCTTGTGGATCACTTGAACACTTCTTGCTTCAAATGATTCCTGGTTAGAAGCAGTACTTGATGTCTTTTGTGGATCACTTGAATACTTCTTGCTTCAAATCAAACTGGACACTTTTGAGTATGATTCCTGGTTAGAAGCAGTACTTGATGTCTCTTGTGGATCACTTGAATACTTCTTGCTTCAAATCAAACTTAAAATCACAATATCCATTTTACTATCATGATCTGTCCACAAATTATTTTTCAACAACATTGAAACAGAATGGATATTTGAAAACAAAGGAAGACTTAAATGACTTTATATGGGACACAAGCTTCAAACTTCCAACAGATTCTTTGGATACTGGTTAGCGACTATTTGTCGGACGAAATATGCATTTATGGGACAGTAATTCATGAACAAATTCAACGATGAAGATTCACTTGCAACATCCTGGGTTCATTGACCGTTGGCGTATTTTAACAAAATAAGTGTCACTTGTGCGCAAGCGCAACAAAAGAGGCCCTGAATGAGGTACATAAAACACGATCTTTCTCATGTTGACAGTAGTATAACAGTGAAATATTCAAATAAATGCGTTATAACTTTATTTAATCTATATTAGATTACACTTTAATTATCAGATGATAATTTATATCAGAATAAGATCACTTTATCAAATGATTTAATAATGAGTAGAGAATGTCAGTAAGGTGTTGAACAAATACTGAAGAATGACGTTTTAAAGAGTTTACTAGACGTTACGTATCTATGTAGCTACTACGCACATTCTTAACATAATAGCGGGGTAAATAATGTTCCGCAAGACTTCGTCCGCTATAATAAGCAGACAGCCATAACTATCACAAACACTGTCTGGGCCCCAAATTGGGATTTTATCGCGCATGCGCACGTCATTTTAATTCCCCAGATGACAGTTGCATGAGTTTCAGACTATCAACATAAACATTTGGGGTCTTTACCAAAAATAAACTCACTATTTTCGAAGAACAACAAAAACATACTTGATAATACAGCGTTTATTGGTATATGATGATAAAATACGAAAAGTGGTTACGAAACACGAATATTAAAAAAACGTTCGGATATTACTACTGTCCGACAAATACTCGCTGACTAGTAATCTGAGCTTTAGAAATCGATGTTTAACTGATTGTTAAATAGTTACTTAATTCTGGATACACTCTATTTCAGATGAAAAGCTCAATAAAGTTGTTAAAGGAGCAGCAGGAACATAGCAGACAAGTGGAGGGATTGTTAAACGCTTTAAGGTTAGTACCGTATTTAATATATAGTTTTGGATACGTAAAAAATAACTATTTCTTTGGTGTCCGAATATGTAGTCACACAAAAAGATTTGTTTGAAATCTGTCTGGCATCCTTCTTGTGTATATTATGTAAAACATTACAGTTACCATGAATTTAAACTCTATTTGTTTGGTTAAGTTGAAGTGGTTTTTTAAAATCCCAAACAGTATTTTCCCACTAATATTTGTGTATCTAGAAATATTTACACATGAGGCGAGTCATATTTAGCCACGATCCAAATGTGTCACACTCTGCAAGCATCTAAAACACAATTGTCTGTATACAGGTTAGTCAAACCTCATAAATATTATTTGGAGTTCCAGTGACTTAACAATGATGAAATTCATCTGTATTCACTGTGTAATTTTCCATTCAGGTATACAACAAAGCACCTACAAGACGAGACGACACCAAAGGGTGTGAAGCAGATGCTGGGATAGCGCTTGTAGACCATATATATTCATGAAGATTTATATTTCATCTTGTAGTATTAAAGGGAAAGATCTGGAGCAAAATAGCAGGGTGTTGCACCCTGATCCTTTTTACCCCCTACCCTCTGGCCTGGTCAACACAGAAATGTTAAATATCTGTTGAAATTCAATATATTTTGGCAAATATTTAATGACAAAAATGAGTATTTTTTAAAAACCTTAGTTAGAAGCATTTAGCTGATAAATACCTTGTATTTACCAAATTTTTAGAAACTGTCAGAGAACTGGTCTGCCCCCCACCCCCCCTAGTTCTTGTAGTATAACCATTATAATGTCAATCATTACAAGACATTCATTTCATGTGTAGCCTACTTACTTTAATAAATTAATTACATGTATGCATGTAATAGTTTTTGTATGAAGAGGTTTATTGCAATGATCTGCTATATGTTTTATTTAATTCATGCTTTAACTCAAACTATCATGTTAGGTTATAGCCGATTTACATTGTATTTGACACCTGATCTGTTTTGTTAATTTACCTTGTCATTTGACGCATTCTATTTAAAATCAACCAAATGACATTAACAAACTATGCATATACCTGTTTACGACATTTTATAACCATTCCAGGAGAAGCAAAATAAGGTCCCATTTATTATGAATGCTCAAAATACATTTTGAGTCGAATTTTGTTACAGTCATGTTATTATACCCCCACAAACGAAGTTTAGGAGAGGTATATAGGAGTGAGCTTGTCGGTCTGTTGCTTTTTGGTTTCCGGATGATAACTTAAGAAAGGCTTGACATATTCAAATAATTTTTGGTACACATTTGTAACATCATAGAATACAGGTCAAATTCAATGTTGGTTACAAACCACTAAATTTTGACACAGTTATGGCCCCCCCTTTTTGACTAAAATTCCTGAAAAACATGGACACTAACTCATGAAAGGCTTCACATAATTGATTATTTTTGGTACATAGGTGTAACTTCATAAAATACAGATCAAGTTCAACTTTGGTTACAAACCACTAAATGCTGACAGAGTTATGGCTCCTATTGAAATTAAATTTTTCCAAATACACTGTTGAGCATTCACAAATTAAAGCATTCTCTTTTTGTCCATTTCTTTCAAATGGATGCCATAGTTTTGTGAAAAGGTCATATTGTGGGGGTATATCCGTCACTAATGTGACAATTCTAATTTGCTTTGTTTTTAAGTCCGTTAATGTTTGAAATAATTTTGTTGTGTAGATATGGTTACATGACTTGCATATATACATGAAATTATTGTTTTCACATTACAGTTGAATGAAAAGAATATGTATTTATTAATATTTAGAAGTTGCTCCATGTTGTAATGTACATTTTTTTGGCATGCACGATCCAGTAAATATCAAATGTGTGAAAAGGTATGTTAACCCAGACCCTGAAATGTAAAACAATAATTAATTGTGTGAAAGCTGTGAGTATTATGTAATAATTATTCGATTATAGTAATCAATCGGACCATAAAAATATTGCTTAGTTTTTGGAAAATTGTTGTAGTACACAATTTTGTTGATATTGAATTATTGATTATAACGTAACAAAACACATCTATGGGCAGTTACAGAAAAACTCATTAAATTTATGTTTTAAGTGAATACATGGATACATTTCAACCACATATAATTCAGTTGGTATTTTTAAAAGCAGAGTATGTCTTTTATTTATGATCATTATTGGTTATATATTTTATTTTCAATAGTTTTTGTGTTGATGAATTTGAAAATCCTGCAAATATGTTACCAATATTTTGTTTCCGACAGTAAGATAATTCCTCTTTCTCATATAAATGTGTTCATAAACGTGTGCAAGGTGGTTATTATAGGATGAATATGCTTGTATGCTGTTAAATGGCATTTTTGTTAAATTTTATGTGAGAATATCACAATTTCATGTAAATTGTATGAATGTTTCTGAAGTGAACATGTCTTTGGTTAATCACTAAATTTAAGATGTCATATCCAATAAAAAAATACCTGGCATTCGCTGTTGAAAACGTTTGGAAAAAAAGTACTTTGAATAAATTAACATAAAAAAACAACAACCATGTTATGTATGTTTCTGTTGTTTCATTTTTCAAAGCATGGGGGTGTCCTTCATGCAACATGTTTCGCACTAAGTGTAGTTTCATGTAATGTGGTATATTAGAAAATGGTGTGTGTTATGTCCTTAACCAAAGCAATGTTCACTTCATATGAGCTCAATAGATAAGCATTCCCTCGTGTGATTGCAGAGAAGGTGTTCTGTTATTAGGACCATGCACATCTTATTTTGTCAAGACCACTGGTATCTATTTATACTTCCGGTATTCACCAACCCATTCTTAGACTTAAGAATAAAGATTAGACTTAGACTCGAAGAAAAAAGCGTGTGTGTTGCAAATATGCTGCTACCAATGTCACTTACGTTATGAACAAATTGTTCTTAATAAAAAATGTTATAATTAGAGCTAGTGAAAATCAAGTAAGGTTCATATGAATGGCCGTAAGCACACAAAAAGTTTTAAAACTATTCTTTATTCTTAAGTCTTGAGTCTAAGAATGAGTTGGTGAATATGGGTCCAGAATGCAGTGGGCATCGAGTATGCCTACAGAAGATCCTGATTATGTTGTAGCATGTACAAAACTTTCAGTACCACTGTAAACCACTAAACTTAGAGTGGTTAAAACTAGTAGTAAACCACTGAAAATGATGGCAAACTGTAATACTAAGATTGGAAACCTGTGATTTTAGTAGTAAACACCTGACCATAGTTGTAAACCACTGACCATAGTTAAACTCTCAACTACTGATCGTAGTTGTAAATCCCTGACCATAGTTGTAAACCACTGACCATTGTTGTAAACCCTGACCATAGTTTTAAACCACTGACCATAGTTAAACTCTCAACTACTGACCATAGTTGTAAACCCTGACCATAGTTGTAAACCACTGACCATAGTTAAACTCTCAACTACTGACCATAGTTGTAAACCACTGACCATAGTTGTAAACTCTGACCATAGTTGTAAACCACTGACCATAGTTAAACTCTCAACTACTGACCATAGTTGTAAACCCTGACCATAGTTGTAAACCATTGACCATAGTTAAACTCTCAACTACTGACCATAGTTGTAAACCACTGACTATAGTTAAACTCTCAACTACTGACCATATTTGTAAACCACTGACCATAGTTAAGCTCTCAACTACTGACCATAGTTGTAAACCACTGACCATAGTTAAACTCTCAACTACTGACTACTGACCATAGTTATAAACCACTGACCATAGTTAAACTCTCAACTACTGGCCGTAGTTGTAAATCACTGACCATAGTTACACTCGCAAATACTGACCATAGTTGCACACCCTGACCATAGTTGTAAAACCCTGACCATAATTTTAAACCCTGACCACATTTTAACTCTTAACTACTGACCACAGTTGTAAACCACTGTCCACAATATTATAACCAGTAAAACATATTCATATGCTCAGTGAAGATGAAGCACAATCAACAGAATGAAGATCAAAAACTGTTGCATATAAATGAGCACAATCATGGGCTAATTAGGAACCAAATAACTGACCACTACAGATCACAATTGTACAATTCTAACCAGTGTTATATCTAAGTAACCACTTGTAAATATTGATTTACTTGCAAAACTCTTATCATAATTATACTTCCACTGAACATAATTATCCTTTCAGTGACAATTATTATACTTCTACGGACTATTCTTATACTTTATTTTAGTTGATACCACTGACCATAAGTATACTTCCACTGACCATAATTATACTTCTACTGACCATAAGTATACTTCCACTGACCATAATTATACTTCTACTGACCATAAGTATACTTCACTGACCATAATTATACTTTATTTTAGTTGATGGCCATTGAACATAATTTCACTTAATTGTATTGAACTGAACACATTAACTGTATACACATGTGTACTTGATATACAGTGTCGTATTGTTATATGCAATAGTTAATTTGTTATTTTATTCACTATTAAATGGAAATAAGCTTAAATATTGTTTTGTATATCCTATCTTAGACAATGACCATATAAAGGTATTAGTAGTGTTACTTGAATTAAACGATAGTTGTTTTTTAGCTCACCTGAGCACAAAGTGCTCCTGGTGAGCTTTTGTGATCGCCCGTTGTCCATCGTGCGTGCGTGTGTGCGTGCGTGCGTGTGTGCGTCGTCAACTTTTCATTAAAACGACATCTCCTCCTAAACCGCTTGTAGATTTTCACCAAGCTTCACAGGAATGATCATTGGGTGGACCTCTTTGAAAGTTATTGAAATCTTTCCGGTCCACTGAATATGTAGGTCACCAGAGCTAAAAACAGATTTAAAAAGTTAAAACTTTAAAAAATCTTCTTCTATGAAACCGCAAGGCTCAGACCTTTCATATTTGATATGTGACATCCTCTAGAGGTCCTCTACAAAGATTGTTCAAATTATGCCCCTGGGGTCAAAACTGGCCACGCCCCAGGGGTCTCATGGTTTATATAGAATATATAGCAAAATGACCTCCTCTGAAACCGCAAGGCCCAGAGGTTTCATATTTGGTATGTAACATTCTTTAGTGGTCCTTTACAAAGTTTGTTCAAATTGTGCCCCTGGAGTCAAACGGGCTACGCCCCGGGGGTCACATGGTTTATATAGAATATATAGCAAAATGACTTTAAAACTCTTCTCCTCTGAAACCACAAGGCCCAGTGGTTTCATGTTTGGTATGTAACATCCTATAGTGGTCCTCTACAAAGATTGTTCAAATTATGCCCCTGGGGTCAAAACTGGCCATGCCCCGGGGGTCTCATGTTTTATATAGAATATATAGCAAAATGACTTAAAATCTTCTCTGAAATTGCAAGGCCCAGAGGTTTCATATTTGGTATGTAACATCCTATAGTGGTCCTCTACAAAGATTGTTCAAATTATGCCCTTGGGGTCAAAACTGGCCACGCCCAGGGGTCACATGGTTTATATAAACTTATATAGCAAAATGTCTTAAAATCTTCTTCTCTGAAACCGCAATGCCCAGAGGTTTTGTATTTGGTATTTAACATCCTATAGTGGTACTCTACAAAGATTATTCAAATCATGCCCCGTGGGTCAAAACAGACCACACCCCATTGGTCACATGGTTAATATTGACTTAAATAGCAAAATGACTTTTAAAATTCTTCTCCACTGAAACCGCAAGGCCTAGAGGTTTCATATTTGGTATGTAACATTGTATAGTGGTCCTCTACAAAGAGGGTTCAAATTATGCCCTGGGGTCAAAACTGGTCACGCCCGGGGAGGTCAAATGGTTTATATAGACTTAAATAGCAAAATGACTTAAAAAATCTTCTCCTCTGAAACGGCAAGGCCCACAGCTTTCCTATATTTGTTGCGTAACATTGCATAGTGGTCCTCTCCAAAGATTGTTCAAATTATGCCCCTGGGGTCAGATCTGGCCACCCCCCGAGGGGTCACATGGTTTATATCGACTTAAATAGCAAAATGACTTTAAAAATCTTTACCTGAAACCGCAAGGCCCACCGCTTTCCTATATTTGATACGTAACATTGCATAGTGGTCCTCTCCAAAGATTGTTCAAATTATGCCCCTGGGGTCAAATCTGGCCACCCCCCGAGGGGTCACATGGTTTATATAGACTTAAATAGTAAAATGACTTTAAAAATCTTTACCTGAAACCGCAAGGCCCAGCGGTTTGTTCAAGGTTGTTCAACTTATGCCCCTGGGATAAAAATTAGCCATGCCTCATGGATGCCAATTCCAATTGGGTTACAAGGTCTCAGGTGAGCGTCCTAGGGCCCTCAGGGCCCTCTTGTTTGTTCAAGTGCTTTTAGAAATATTTGCTTTCAATGATCTTTAGATATTTAGGTAAGTTTTGCATTTTTGTATTCATAGACTTCAATTCGGTAGTGAATAAAGTTGTTGTTTCAAAGTTTATAGTCCTTCCGCGCCTAAGGCTGCATTATGTGAGGATATACTGTATAAAGTAGGATACCCGAAATCTGCTTTGGAACTACATGTATTCTGATTTTGCATGTGAATAATCACGTCTAAATGGCTCGTAATTGGTGCTCACCCTAGACATTAAAGCTGCATTAGCTAGGTGTAATACAGCATTAAAGCTGCATTAGCTAGGTGTAATATAGCATTAAAACTGCATTAGCTAGGTGTAATATAGCATTAAAACTGCATTAGCTAGGTGTAATATAGCATTAAAGCTGCATTAGCTAGGTGTAATATAGAAAATGGATTGTACATGTTCTGTTACTTGATCGATCTTTTTTACTGCTGACTAGTTATATGTCTTTCCAGCCATTCCCCATATAAAGCTGAACTTTTGTTATAAACATATTTTGCAGTTTGAAATTGGCAGTTAACACACAATATTTTATTGCACATGTACATATTATTATGTAACATATGTGTAATACAAATTTTCTGTTAACTGTAAGCGTAGGAGATACATTTATTTACAGGATTACTTCTTTCTTTTAGTGCATTCATTTATTTCTTGCATCGTAGACCTTCACAAAAAGCTGAATTCAATATAGCTTAGATCTTCATAGGTGCTAGTAGCAATTTAATTTGACAGTAGTACTTATAGAAAATATTGTAGTCATACTGCTGATGGAATTGTTATCTAATGGACAGGTTACAGGCATGTTTTGAGTTTGTGCCATAAATTGTATTGTATTCTTGTGCATGAATACCATGCCATATGCGTATAATGATTGTTGTTGAAGTCGACTTCGTATACGTATATCTGCTGATTCTTCCTATGTATTAAATTGTATTCCAGGGAACATATTCACCAACCCATTCATAGATCTTAGACTTAAATATAAACAAAGCGAGGTCCTTTATTTATGCCAAGTGACCATTTGCCAAAAACAATACACAGGACATCACAAAAACACATAACAAACACAAAACACACATGAATAAAACTGGGTCACCGCTTTGGAACGGTCAATGCAAAGCATTGGGGGTTTAAACCGGTTTATGTGCGCACAAACCTCACAATTGGCCCACAATTATTCACAAAACATGTAAGTGTAAATAAAAATTAACCTCATAGCAGCGAATAAGAATAAAGAATAGACATAGACTTAAGAATAATACTTGTACGTTTGCAAATTTGAGTATGAATGTTGCTTATGTCATTAAGAAGTCATTTTGAGTAAAGAGTGCTCAAATGTTCATAGGTGAAGATTCAAATTAACAGAATACTTAGAACTGTTTCAAGGATATTCTTTATTCTTACGTCTTAATACCGGCCGAAATCTTTGTTCTAAAAAACTTTGTCAGCATAAGCGTCTTTATGGCAGGACAGTGTTGTTGTCCATATTGTCTGTTAAATAATCTGACATCTAAATGGTCAGTTGTATCAAAATATGTCAAGTTTTATGAGGTACCCTGATATAAAAGTGACCATCATTACATTGGATTAATGTAAATTGAATGTGTATTTTATATTGTCCGAAAAATTCTGTTGCTACTTATCAGTTTTATGTTTGTTTTACCACAGTTGTAAGACTTGTGGTGTGTGTATTTCGAGGTAGCCTGGTATTTAATTTATACTGGTAATATCCTAATGCAACCCCAATTTGACGTACCCTAAATTTGACAATCTTTTGTTGTTATTGTAGTATTTGAAATTATACCACATTTTTAGATAAAAATCATCAAGAAAACATTAAAATATTGAGTGATAAGTTATTATTAAACTGTCATTAGATCTTCTAAATAATAACAAAACATCGTCACATTTAGGTGACATCAAATTTTGGAAACACTAGTGTATTTACATCTATTGTCTGACTGTAAACCTTTTAAATAAATGAAAATCAAATAAACTGACTACAGTGTCTTTTTGACCAGATAAAATATAAAATTTTGATTTGATTGATCCAAGGAAATAAAAAGGTATTGGTGAACATTTTTTGCGAATTGCCAACGAAGAAAGAAGTTTGCTTTATGTTCTGTCTTACTTCGCGTTTTGTGTTCACACGTTTTCGCTTTTACATCCTTTTTTATGTTCACGCTTTTTACATCTTTTTCGTCAACTGGTTGACCGAACCAATGAATGAATGTTGCAGTTTATTCTCTAGACTTGTAATTGTGAAAAACACAGTTCATTATGTGAAACAAAACATGCCACTCCAAAATTGTAGAATATTTGGATGCTTATGTTCTGAATTGTCCACAAGCAGGATTAAGTTTCATCCGTATATCAGACACTGATATAAACTTGGTACCTGTATTATGTAATTGTCAATCCTGTTTGATTTGTCCATGACTTGTATAAAGCTTAAAAGTTTATATAATTTGTATGGTACACTATTTAGATGTGTTATACTTATGCATGGCAGAGCTGAATGTTTTTGTATTTTTGTTAAGTTTGTATACCTTATTTCCTAAGTGTATATTGGTACCATTTTCGTGTTATGTTGTGCGCACTCTACACCAAGTGTTGTGGTGAGCACAAGACTTAGTGGTCACCCTTTGTCTGGTGTCAGTGATTTCAGTTACCAAATTCATAATCAGCAATGTATTAATGTACATATAGATGCGATTGCTGATGAAACATTGGAGAAAAATCTTTCGAATAAAGGTTTGGAAACTAAGCTATTGATTGAGAAAAATCTCGAAAGTAGTCATTCATTGGGCATGATCTATGATTAACACTTACATGTACTGGCAAAGTATAAAGCTCTCTATACCGTCATTGTATTTTCTGTGCAATTACTTTAGCTGACCAGTTGCTGAAAATATGGTGTGTCAATGGTTTCATCAACCTAATATACATTTAGTCAGGTCAGCTCTATCAAAGCAATGAATATAAATGAAATAACAATATTTGTGGCAAAATATGCTGCGTTAGAACCATGTTCATGTAGATTCTGTTGAATGTTATTTGTAGTTATACACCAGGTGAGCAATTTGGGTCCACATGACATCTTGTTGACTTGCTTGCTGAACTGAGCTTTGTTTTTTCCCCTCATATTTTATATTAAAATTGATCAAATTTTGTCCTCGCAGAACAAGGTACAAGACAAACTTTTACAAAAATAAATTGTATTTTTCTATAAATAAAAGTGTCCTGATTCTTATTGTTTTTGTTTACAACCTTGTTAAAGTTACTATTTTATATCTTTTGGTATCTTATCTGTATTTCATTTTGTAATTTAAAACCAAGCTTCTGCCGAGTATATTACTTTAGGCATTTACATTAAATGTGTGTTATATAATTTTTGGTACTCTGAACTCATTAATACTGCGAAGCCACTAAAGGCATTTTGTGGGAGGCATGCCTGAATATAATATTATATTCAAATTAATTTATTGTTCTTTGAGAAGGGTTTTCTGTAATAATATTAGTGATTTATCTCATGTATTTATTTAACAGGTATGGTAACTGTAGTTTAAAGAAGCCTTGATGATACTGTATTACTGTAATCTTATATGATATTTTTTAATAAATTGTATATGAATATGCATTTTGTATTTACATATATTTTTTTGGAAAGTTAGACATTTTGTCCTGCAAGTTTGTGGTTGCTTTTCAATTACATGTAAGAACTTGGTTTGATATGCATTTGTATAAGTCTTTGTCATATATGGATTTTTCTGCAGCAAATAAATGTGTACTAACAAACACATGTTTGGTGTTGCATTATTACAGTGACTTTTTATGCCCCAACAAAGTGGAAGGCATTGCCCTTGTCTTGTCTGTCCGTTATTCCCAAAATTTTGTGGACTTTACCCCTCTTTAACTGATTGGTGGATTTCGCTCAAACATTCACAGCTAAAAAATATTATAAAGGAATTAATTTTGGCTGAGACTAATTTTGGCAGAATTATGGCCTTTTGTAATTTTGTCCACTTTAGAATATCCACTTCCCGAAATTGTATGGACTCAACTCCTCGTTTACTGCTTGGTGAATTTCACTCAAGCTGTCATAGCTGAAGAAAGTTAACGTGTAGGTGATCGTAAAGGAAGGAATTTTGGCTGAGACAAAGTTTGGTAGAATTATGGCCCTTTGCCGTTTTTTTACACTTTAGAATATTCACTTCTCAAAATTTTGTGGACTCAACTCACCTTTCGGCATATTTCGATCTTACTTTCACAGCTGAAGAACCTTAATGTATATGTGATTGTAAACGAAGTAATTCTGGCTTTGACCAATTTTAGCCAAATTATGGCCCTTTGCAATTTTTGCCACTATAAACTATATAATGAAAATAAATTTGTGGAGGCAAAAATGATGTTGGCAAAAAGCCCTTTGTCTGTGTCCAAACATGTGTCGTGGAAACATCCATGTCTGTGACACATCTAGTTTATGTATTCATCAATATAAATGAATAAGAGTCATAATATTTTAAGTCATTACATTATTTGTTAATTTGGCGAATCAATTAGTCACACACTATTTGTGTTGGAAAATAGACATTACAGTATTCTGTGTCTGTCTACATCAGTCTACATATAGTGATGGTGGACAGTTCATTGCAAAAATGTGCACACAAAAAACCAGCTTAAACAGTGGACTGTCCAGCTAGGGCGTGGTTGACACATTCGTTTCTCACTGCGGGGATCAGCGATCAATTCCAGGTCCCGATGCAGGTCAGTGGCCATACCCGACAGTGGGGTTTCCTTCGGGTACTCCGGTTTCCCCCACAGCACAAGACCACTCCAAAATTAATATTTCAGTAAAAATACTTAGCTGGATATCCAGCTATTTATTTTTACTGAATTTATTTTTAGCTGCTATACACATATTTATTCAAGTTTTCAAGTTCATAAGGTCCTTACGCGCAGAAGCTGCATCATGTGACAGCTGTGTCCCAGCACCCCTACCTGATTTACCTTTAGAGACCTATCGACAGTTGGGATGCATTTTGAATCATACACATTGTGTCTCTAAAAGTAAATCAGGTAGGGGTGCTGGGGCACACCCTATGTCCTCACATAATGCAGCTTCGGCACGTAAGAACCTTTTTAACTTCAAACTACACACACATGCCCTAAACATGTAATGTGAAAGGTGTTTGGAATACTTAGTTATAACACAATAGATAACAAGGACAACGTCAGAGATTCAGCACAATAAGTAATCTGGTCCTGTCTGGATGTCAGCTGGTGTAAACATTGGTGGAAATTAAGAACGTCTGGTGAATATCTAAGCATTAAGGATTATATGTGATAAAAATGAATTTGATCTTGTAAAAGAACAGTTGCCTAAATTCAGACTGGGTTTGCACGTACAACTGAGAAAGGTCGCAGCCTAAATTGTATTTCTTATGAGAAAAACACTGCATTTTCATAATGCACCAACACTTCAGAAAGGTGAAATGACAAAGGCAATTACAGACATTTGAACTAAATCTGTCCTCAGCCCAGATAAAAAGAGCTTGAGTGTGTAATTTACATTCCTTTGCCTCACAACTAGCATATATGGAATCTGGTGGAAATGGAACTTTGGAATTGAAGCAACACATTTCATTGTGAATTATAACAGCTAAATTGTTTATTGCATGTTAATAGCTATATACATGTACCTATGCTGTTAATTCTTTAAAATTGACCAGTGATTGTAATAATTCTATATCATCAATCACCCATATTGCTAACAGTTTATTTTAAGCCACCTGATTACATCTTTGGAACATTGGTGGTTACGTTGCGCATGATTAGTGAGCAGTTCAAACTGTATTTTTACTAATGATCGTGAATGGGTTGATTTGCAATCCGCACAGGCTAATCCGGGATGACACTTCCGCTTTTATGGTATTTTCTGTTTCAAGGAAGTCTCTTCTAAACATAAATTCACTAAGGAGTTGTGTGGATATGGGCCCAGGTTGTTGTTGGGTAAAGTAAAGTTTGTCTAGGAGTAGATGGGCTGCTTAACGTCAAGGTCAACACGTTAAAGGTCAAGGTAATGCTAATATTAGCCTTCAGTGAACTTGCCACACCAAATAATACAGTGAGTTTATTGTCACACTATTGTAATCTGTCCATATTCTAATAATTTAAAGACACTCGTATCAAATGTTAATCTGATTTCTACTTATTTGTACTGGTTTTAATTATGCAGTACAATCTCTGATGGTAGTCACTATGATCTGTGTGTAAGTATGTTGTGTATTTTAACAATGGTATACAAGCACCAAAAACACAACTTTTTTTATAATAAAAAATGTTTATTTTGTAAAAATCTGATATACAGTCAGAAATTTGTTAAATATAAATCTAGCAACTTCTATACGAACTGCATTTCTTTACAATGTGCATGTGTATGAGAATTTAAATCATTTTCCAGCAGGCACAAAATCAAAGAACATCTCACAGTATATTGCTAATGAACTTAGCAAAACATTTAACCATTTCATTATACCAAACATGCAAAGTGCAATGCATCTATCACACAAGCAAATCATGCACATGATGGTGTAAACATACTATTGTAAGTTATAAATTATAACTTAATTTTCTTGTAATTCTAGTGCAAATTGTATTACAAATTAATAAATACTTCAGGCAATAAATCTGGCAAGACACTAATAAACAAGTCAAACAATGTTGTTCGGCTGATAAATGAAACAACACAAAAATTAGTTTTTTGTTAAACCGCCTCATATAGTCAGCATCTGTATTCTCGCGGTATCTCTATTTCCATGGTAACTGTTTATCTTTTGAATTTAATGCTAAAACAAAATAAGTATAATTTATACCATTACCAGTATTTCTTATGCTGAGAATGGATTTGAATAAATATTTAATATATTTAGCAAGGCAAATTGAAATTCTTTTATGAACCTTGAATATTAACTTGTCATACATAGCCAATATCTTTGTATAAAAATCAAATATTTACTTATATGATCAAGCAGTGTTAATTTAACATTCCTATGACGGAAAATGAAAGTTCACTTATTAGAAATTTGCTTTGTTCATTTAGATTTTCTGTATCAATAATGATTATTTGCTAGCTATATTTAACTGAGTACTTCCCTCTCCCTCCGTGAATATTGTATAAGGTATTAACTTCTAGGACTTTGCCACGTAATTTTTTTAATGACTGTATGGATATTCACTTGTTAGAGTGTCAGGTCCTTTGTCAAAGGAAGGATATGGAATATTAACTTGTCAAAATTAAGTGGGCATGCCACACATATTAACTTGTCATATATATAAGTGGGCATGCCATATACACATTCTCTGGTTATAAATAAACGAAGCAGCACTATCTAAATAACACAGCATTCTCTTATACAATATACATGTATGTATGGAAGAAATAAAAACATGTGACAGAGCACAAGACAGAAAAAAAAACATTTGGCTTTAATGTAGTTATTGGAGGTAAAGGAACAATAATGTGAAATGATAAGAGAGGGTATTTTCATAAATAAAAAAGTCCTGTACAATGTGGCTGAAAATATGAACATGTATTCCTTTCACCTGTGCAAGCAGTGTCTTCACTTCAACGACTTGATTAATATGTATTTGATCTAACCTATTTCACATGAAAACTAAACTACAAAATAATATAGAAAGCAAACAAATGTAAATGGTACAAACAAATCTTCAAAATCACTGAACACTGATTTTGTGAACGGCAGATGTAACTTCCACCAGTGAAGCTCAGTTCCATCTTATGAAGAAGTTGTTTTTCAGGGGCAAGCTTAGGCCATGAATATGAAGTACCTGAAAATATGACAGAACTCATGTCCAATGTGGTTCTCAAACTGAAATATTTGCCAATCAAGTGCAATCTTCTAGTATGTAAAAAAGAATTTCATTGGCTGAAATCCTATGTTATAATTATATTCCATTGGCTGTAAACCTAACTTACAATAAATTTCATTGGCTAAAATCTTATGTTATAATATATTCAATTTCCTGTAAACCTATGTAACAATAAATTTCATTGGCTGAAATCCTATATTATAATATTTTCCATTGGCTATACATCTACGTAAAAATAAATTTCATTGGCTAATAGTTTAAGATTGACCACAAAAAGTGGTAAGGATCAACAAAGTAAATGCAATGTTTTTTTAAAGGTTATTGCCAGTCCTTCATTGTTCATTAATATTAAGATAAAAAAAATTGAACACTGCAAAACAGATTGACATTGCAGAGGTAGATATATAAATGCATAATATGCACCCATTGTTAACATATTTTGAAGAAGACAATTATGAAAGTTAACTTTGATAACAATACATGATATCAACAATGGTGTCAAAATGATAAAAGCATATTTGATTTAAATAAATGTTCCATCAATATGTGAGAAAAGTAAACAAGAATGACAAAGAAAACGTCCATGCCATATATATTTTTTTTATCTTAGTCAAACTTAAATAATCAATAAAGAGTACCTGGTAATAAGCAAATACTTGCATGTGTAAGTGAAATAAGCAAACATGTTGCATGTGTAATAATAGCAAGCAACTATGTTGCCTGTAAGTGTTAGCAAATATTTGCATGTATATGTAATAACCAAACATGTTGCATGTAAATGTAATAACTAAACATGTTGCATGTAAGTGTCATAACCAAACATGTTGCATGTAAATGTAATAACCAAACATGTTGCATGTAAATGTAATAATTAAACATGTTGCATGTAAGTGTCATAACCAAACATGTTGCAGGTAAATGTAATAACCAAACATGTTGCACGTCAATGTAATAACCAAACATGTTCCACGTAAATGTAATAACCAAACATGTAACACGTAAATGTAATAACCAAACATGTTGCATGTAAATGTAATAACCAAACATGTTGCATATAATTGAAATAAGCAAACATGTTGTATGTAAATGTAACAACCAAACATGTTGATTGTAAGTGAAATAAGCAAACATGTTGCATGTAAATGTAATAACCAAACATGTTGCATATAAGTGTAATAACCAAACATGTTGCATGTAAGTGTAATAACCAAACATGTGGCATGTAAATGTAATAACCAAACATGTTGCATGTAAATGTAATAACTAAACATGTTGCATGTAAATGTAATAACCAAACATGTGGCATATAAATGTAATACCCAAATATGTTGCATGTAAATGTAATAACTAAACATGTTGCATGTAAATGTAACAACCATACAGGTTGCATGTAAGTGCAATAAGCAAATTTGTTGCATGTAAATGTAATAACCAAACATGTGGCATGTAATTGTAATAACCAAATATGTTGCATGTAAATGTAATAACCAAACATGTGGCATGTAATTGTAATAACCAAATATGTTGCATGTAAATGTAATAACCAAACATGTGGCATGTAATTGTAATAACCAAATATGTTGCATGTAAGTGAAATAATCAAACTTGATTCACGTAAATGTAATAACCAAATATGTGCATGTAAATGTAATAACTAAATATGTGCATGCAAATGTAATAACCAAATATGTTGCATGTAAGTGAAATAAGCAAACATGTTGCATGTAAGTGAAATAAGCAAACATGTTGCATGTAAATGTAATAACCAAACATGTTGAATGTAAATGTAATAACCAAATATGTGCATGTAAATGTAATAACTAAATATGTTGCATGTAAGTGTAATAAGCAAACATGTTGCATGTAAGTGAAATAAGCAAACATGTTGCATGTAAATTTAATAACCAAATATGTGGCATGTAAGTGCAATAAGCAAACATGTTGCATGTGCAATAAGCAAACATGTTGGATGTACTTGGTTACCTTGGTATCAGAGTAGTATTTAAATGACATGACATTCATGCTATTCAAGGTGACGCTGGAAGCGCTGCCAGACATGCCGAGGACCCACACTTCATCAAACTCCAGACTGTCCACTACTGTGTGGTTTGTGATGACAGACATGTTGACTTCATTCTGTGAAAACAAGATGTAGGTGAAGGTTAAAAGCAGCACTTTGTATAATAAACAGCTTGCTTCAATAACAAATGTTACTGGCAATGGATTACTTTGTAGGTCCTTTTTGTAATTCACACTGTCAACATATCTTTTTTTGTCTGTTTTTGACAAAAGCTTTTTGTTATTTGTCTGTAAATAAATAATGCATTAAATTCTGGCAAAAGTTCACTTGTCTGTACATGGTTTGGGATAAGCTGGGCAATACAGACAGACAATTGATTCCACCACCCCTGACAAACAACAAATACTGGACAGTTTATACAGTTTGCTCATAACACGATATGTTATCAAACTAGTTTGTTTAAAAAAAACAAAACAATTGTCTCCCCTCACGCACCGCCATAACTCTGCCCAATATCCACAAACCATGACATTCGGAAGATATGCACAACCACACTTGGTATTGATTAATCCTGTGAATTTTTGTCTAATATTCCAGCCAGTGGTTACAGAAATTAGCGCAGACAAGGTCTGCTATGTCAACAACTTGAAAGGGACAAAACTCTGCCAAAATTCTGCCACCCAGGATATGCACAAGAATTGGTACTGATAAATCCTGTTTGTCAAAATCCGACAAGGGATTACTAAGAACAAGTGCAGACAAGGTTTATTATGTGAAAAACTTCAACGGGCAATAACTTTGCCATAAATCTGCTGATGATGACATACCAACAATATGCACAACTAGACTTGGTACTGATCAATCCTGTGAAGTTTCATCAAAATCCGACCAGAGGTTACGGAGAACAAGCACAGACAAGGTCTGTCATGTGATAAACTTCAAAAGGCTGTAACTCTGCCAAACATCTGCCGATGACGACATGCTGGGGATATGCACAACTAGACTTGGTATCATCAATCCTATGAAGTTTCATTAAAATCCAACCAGTGGTTACAGAGAACAAGGTCTGTCACGTGATAAACTTCAAAAGGCCATAACTCCACCACAAATCTGCCCACGACGACATGCAGATGATATGCACAACTATACTTGATCAATCCTGTGAAGTTTCATCAAAATTCGACTAGCAGTTACGGAGAACAAGCGCAGACAAACAAAATTTTAGGAGTCCCGACATCCATCCAGACATCCATCTTTCCAGCACAAAATCAATATGTCTCCCTACCCACTACGTTGTGGGAGACATTATAAAGAGAAACAAATTGGTCATCATAATCAACTTTGCTTATCTTTGTATGATTTAACTAGCTCTACGGATGCTCCTTTATTTTACGATGATATATTCACAAATATGTATATTACAAAGCACTAGTAGTGAGCAGGAAAATTTGATCAGTGCATACCCTGAAATCTTATTCTACTGCTATGATCAAAACTGACAAACCTGATGTACAAACCACTTTTAAAGCACAATGCTACATAAACATATACCCAATATTTAATCAGTCTCATTTAGACTGACATTTTCACATTCTTAAAACTAATTATATCTATGGGAACTATTTAAAAAAAAATCAACAATTTTCTACTGAATTAGCCAAAACCAATCATTGTTTGTGATCCCTTATCAGTTTGGTTTCTTTACAGAAAAGTGTGTGCGACAGTCAGGCACCCCTCAGCAATACAAAATTGGGTGAGATCAAAATTACACTTACATTTTGGAAGTTAAATCTGGCATAATAAAAGTGTTGTTTTTCAATAGTTTCTGAAAGCAAAAGAGAAGCATGTTAATGATTTGACACTTTTACTTGACTAAAAGTGAAAACACATGTATTTAAAATGCACATTATTTCTATGAAACAAGACATGAGAAAAAAATGGAAGTAAAAATCACATGCACATAACAAATATAGATAACAGCTGATACAAAGTATTCAAATGACATACAATGTATCTTTTTATATTAGGGACAATATTAATAAAACAATTAAACAATTACAAAGCATAACTATAATAAAAATTATCTGTATAAGTAAGTAAGTAAGTAATTGTTTATTATTGTGACATGTGTTTTAACAATACAAGAGTACATGGTATTTCGTAAAGAAAACAAATAACACCCGGCCCAATGGGCCTATATGTCACCAAAGAAAGACATCTATTGAAATGACATAATATAATATAATTATCTGTATAGTAAACGGATACTGATATATACATCTTGGGAACGTTCAGACAGTTCAGTGCAAGTTATTAGTTAAGCAAACGGAAGTCGTATATATGTTTGAGTAAATGTGTTTAATGCAATAGAATAAAAATAAGTTATATCCATTGTTATCAAGTGTATTTACTTTTCTTTCTTAAACATTACTGATAGATAGTCCCTCTATGTCTGGTACATCTTCTGTTTTCTTAACAAAAGAGCTTGAACAAGAAATTTAGCAAATTTGCGTGGAAAGTTCGACATTATATATTTAAGTTTATCAGCACTGTTGAAATCTCCCTCTATGAAAAACATATGGTGGTAAAGAGTAGTCCTTATATCATTGTACAGGTGACAGTCAAATACAAAATGTAGTTCGTCCTCAACGTGCGCGTTCTCACAGAACTTGCACAGTCGTTGCTCCACTGGTTCACCAACATATCGACCTGTTTCTATTCTTAGGGGCAGGATTCCGCTTCTGAATTGGCATATCGCAGATCGTTCACTTTTACACAAATTCATGTTGACGTATGATTCACAACAGAAATTTTCCTTGAATAGTATATATGTCCGCAGTTTCGGAACATTTTGCACATCCGTTTTCCATTTGTTTTCATAGAATGCATGGAGGTGTTGTTGGACCATTGACGCAGCCACAATAGATTTGTTTTCAAAGTAACCATTTATATTTAACGTGTTCATTACTTGTTTGAGTTCACTTGACCAGTTATTCACGTTGTTGTGGTTGATGAAGTCAATATTAAACACTTGCTTCGTAATCCTGTGATCGTCCATGCGGATGAGCCGGTTCCACAAGCGTATCATTGAGTGCCAATGTCGATATGTGCTAGGTAGCCAACCGGTGTCTCCAGTCATTGCCAGGATGGGTGTGAATCTGTGGACACCCAGGAAGTAGCGCATCGCTCTATGTTGAACATTATCGATACTCTGGTACTTCTTGAAACCCCACACGGCAGAGCAATAGTCCATGACGGGCGTTACGCAAGAGATGAACAATTTTTCGAAGGATTTGAACCCGAAGTCTTTCATGTTGTGTATTTTGCTGATAACTGAACCCAGGGCACGACCAGCTGCTTTCCCTAGGGAGTCACTATTGTAACTAAAGTCACTTTTTTCGTGTGGAGTAACACGCCCAGGTATCGATACTGGTCTACAGTTTCTAGGACGTCGTTTCCAATTCTGAATTCAAAATTGCTACGCTGCGCGCGACCCTTCCGGAAATGCATGCATTTCGATTTATTGGCGTTAATAAGTACTCGCCACCGTTTACACCAGTCGTTCACTTGGTTTAGCATTGTTTGTAGATCAGCTTCAGACTTGGCCATTAGTACAATATCGTCGGCATATAAGAGCATGGAGAGCTTCCGGTCGCCTATCTGGAATCCAAGGTCAAGGTCATTAACCTCCTGGACGAGGTCATTAGCGAAGATGGCAAACAGTGTCGGCGATAAATTGCAGCCCTGTTTCACACCAGTAAAACCGCTAAACCATTCACTTAATTTGTTATTTAAACGGACAGCTGAAAAAGTACTTGTATATATGTTCTTTATTGAGTTGTACAGTTTACCATCTATACCATTAACCAACAGTTTGTATAGTAGCATGTCCCTGTTTATATAATCGAAGCAACGTTTGAGATCGATGTATGCAGTGAATACCTGGCTGTTGTTCATGACGATGCTATTCAGCGTGAAGATGTGATCCTCGCAGGATCTGTCCGACCGGAAACCGTTCTGTTCGTCTGCTAGGATCTCGTTATGTTCCAGATATGTGGTCACACGTTTATTCAGGAGTGACGTGAACAATTTACTTATGCACGATAACAGGCTTATTCCCCTGTAGTTCATCGGTACTCGTTTATCCGAGTTGGGGTCTTTGAGGATAGGACAAATGATTGATTTACGCCAAATTGACGGGATGGTACTTGTATCAAATATAAATTGAAACAGATGTTGCAGAATGATGATTACCGCCTGGTTTTTAACCACGTCGTATGGTAGTTCGTCGATTCTGCATGCTGAGCCACTTTTAGATTTTTGTACTACTAAGACTATCTCTTCAACTGATACATTTGAGTTACAAAAGGTATAACTGGAGATATCACAAACCACCAAAATTCATCAAACAGTAAAAAATGCAAATGTTCTATACTGTAAATACTGTAATTAAAATGCAAATGTTCTATACTGTAAATACTGTAATTAAAATGCAAATGTTCTATACTGTAAATACTGTAATTAGGCTAAAAAAAGTTAATGCTCTGTTTCTCAGGCAGCGCCGCAACATTTTTTTATGGCCCGCCACGAATTTGATTTAATGCCAAAAAAAAATTTATTTACTATTTTTTGATGATCGCGCCCAGGTTTTAAAGGAGCAGTCCAGAAATATGTTAATAACAATACAACTTTGCAGAAAGTGTTTCTAATGGGCATGTTACCAAACAAAATACAACAACTATGCAATTAAATCTGTGAATTATTAACATTTTGGTAACTTGCTATCATCTATTTTCTGTATGCGATAACTGGTGATGACTCTGGAGTAAACCAGCATGTACATTATAGTATATTCCGTTCGTACGAAGTGCTTTTGAACAATGCCTTTCATAAATAAGAAACAGATTTCGGACGAATAAACACCATAAACGTTCATAAGAACTATTACTTAAATTACGATGTATTGAATTAGATCCCATGGACAGCGGCTTAAAATTAAATGAATCCGCATTTTAGCATAGCCAAAGAAGAGTAACCCGGTGGAGATTTCGGTATTTCCAGTAACTTTCTTCCTGTCTAATTTAGTTATATAAATCGGATATATACACATTCTGAAATACTGTGTAAATTTTGAAACAAAAGTCATATTCGATTGAGAATCTTTATAAATATCGTCTATTTGTCGATTTAAACTTTTGTTTCGTAGATACTTTTGCTTATACAATAGCATTCCATATTTTTTGTTATCCGTGACAGATGATGCCTTTAATAAAGTATCACAGTCGTCACAGAATGAAACAGTCGTCACAGAATGAAGCTCTGAAGCCCTCTGTTACGGAGAAAAAAATTATACTGCCTTGTATGGTGGAATATAATCGGTCATTGCCCAATATAGGTGGTACTATCCACCGATATTGGGACCTCCTTAACATATCAAAGACTGAAGGTGTTAAATATGTACATGACAAATTTAAACCAATTGTGGCTTACAGACATCCGAAAAATTTGTATGACTAGTTAGTTCAGATTTTAAGATAAACACTGATAACACTTATTCCACTGATAGCTGTAACAGAAAACGTTGTTCACATTATATACGCATACATACTGGGTCGATATTCACCAGTTACATAACAGGAGAAACATTTACATTACGGCACAATACAAACTGCCAGTCTAAGAATGTTATATATTTAATATCATGTAAAAGGTGTAATATTCAGTATGTTGGACAGACTATGCAACCCGTTTCAAGACGTATGAATAGTAATAAATTTGACTGATCCTGCATTCTCTACTCTTGTTGCTAGTCACTTTAATGAAGGCAACCATAGTATGGCTGATTTTTCATTCATGCCAAATTGATGTTGTAAATAGTAACGTTAATCGCTTATGCAAGGAAACATTCTGGATACATAAGTTAAAAACACAAGCTCCAGATGGCCTTAATTCCAAAATACTGTTTACCGCTTAAAGTGCGTGTAAAATAAAATAATATGTTTAGTATTATTACGTTTTTTCCTATTTTTGTTTTTTTATATTATATAGCTATAGGAAATATCTGTATTTTATATATACGTATAATACTAAACTGTCTTGTATGTTTTTAATTTTTTATTAATTTAAAAACGTATACTTATTTCTATACGTTTTTCCGCCAAATAACTAAACGTTATTGCATGATGTCACGTCCGTTGTTTAATTGTCATTTTATCCTGATGAAGGCATAAGCCGAAACATTGAAAGATAAATTGAATTGACTGATTTCACGTGTTGTTGTTGACTTTTTCAACAAATATTTTTTTAAGAAAATTTGTGTCAATATAAGTCCTATGGAAACAAACAAAATGAAAGCTGCATTGAAAAGTGTTGATTTTCCTTTCCAAAAATTGTTGGTGATTTACTGCAAAAGTAATTCATATTTATTACAGTTATAAAAAATATGAATTAAGAAAAGTTAAATTCTATAAACAAAAGTACTTTAATGCTGATGGTTTATCAAATTGAAGGCACTTATGTTAATTATGAACATTCAAATTGATCGTCTTTGTACCTAATCTTGCATAAATGACCATTTGTGATTAACAAATCTATATTTAGAATTTTATAAAAAGGGATGCTTGATGTTTATTAAAAACGTAAAATTGTCTGCAATCTGTACTTATTTACTTGTATTAATAAGTTATTACATAGTGCCAATAGAAAAGAGTAGGACAAAAAAAAATAAAAAAAAATAAAAAATAAATAAATAATAAATTCGCCCTTCCTTTTTTTGAAAAAGTGCCTGAGAAACAATTCATGAACTTTTTTTAGCCTAACCAATGTTTTGGTTGCAATGGTGTAGTGCAGTAGTGTTCGAACTCACGACCTCCTGATCACAAGGTGGACCCATGTGTTCAGGAGGTTGTTAGTTCGATCAATACCTGGGGAGCGTTTAAATGCTCTTTTTCAAAAGACACCAAGTTCTACCAAGAAAACAGACTCGAGAATGCCTCAATAAGCCTCAGGGTTTTGACACAATCTAGCTAAAGTAAAATGTATTAAACTAAACTTGTGGCGCGTCGTGAGAAAACCGGTCTTAATGCATGTGCGTAAAGTGTCGTCCCGGATTAGCCTGTGCAGTCTGCACAGGCTAATCTGGGATGGCACTTTCCGCCTACAGTGTATTTATGTTGAGAAGAGACTTCCATGAAACAGAAAATACCACAAAAGCGGAAAGTGCCATCCCAGATTAGCCTGTGCGGACTGCACAGGCTAATCCGGGATGACACTTTACGCACATGCATTAAGTCCGGTTTTCCAACGACGCGCCTCACTTATTACCTATACTGTCTCCATCATCCCAGAACAAGTCCCCAGTGGCGGTCATGTTGTGGTCTGGAATCACCATCAGCCCCAGCTTGTTCTGACGACTGAAATGTGAAGACATTCTTTATAGTTACCTTTGATGTGTCATTTTATTTTATAGAATAACATGTTTCAATAACATAATAATAACCTATTAGTACACACAACTGAAGACTTAGTGTCATTTGATTATATATCAGTTTGCAAAATTGGTGTGTTATTTTAGTATATATCACTACACAAAATTGATGTGCCATTTTAGTATATATAATAACACAAAATTGATGTGTCATTTTAGTACTTAGTTTTCATGAGCATAAAGTATACATATGCATGTATCGCTTTCCGTATCAAATATTGATGTGTCGTTTGATTATAGATCTATATTTTTACACAAAATTGATGTGTCATTTTAGTATATATCATTACAAAAAATTGATGTCTCATTTTATTATATATAATTACACAATATGGATGTGTTATTTCATGAGCATAAAGTATAACTGGCATGTATCGCTTTATATACAGGTAAAGCGGAGCCATCAAATAGCTCTGATGACTTTTAGGCAGATATTTCTTAATTGCATTTATTTTGTCTAGTGTGCCAAGTTTTAAGTGTTGGATGTTTGCCTTAATTTCACAAAAACATAAATTCTTCTACGAAAATCATAGTAACTTAAAGCATTTTGTAACTCAGATGATTGGATCAGATTAATTTTTGCCTTAATAACACATCTCATTTTAATCTGAAGATGTCACATTAGTCTCATCTTAATCTGATGATGTCACAAAGTCTCATCATAGTCTGACGTTGTCACAAAGTCTCATCATAGTCTGACGTTGTCACAAAGTCTCATCATAGTCTGACGTTGTCACAAAGTCTCATCATAGTCTGACGTTGTCACAAAGTCTCATCATAGTCTGACATTGTCACAAAGTCTCATCATAGTCTGACGTTGTCACAAAGTCTCATCATAGTCTGACGTTGTCACAAAGTCTCATCATAGTCTGACGTTGTCACAAAGTCTCATCATAGTCTGACGTTGTCACAAAGTCTCATCATAGTCTGACGTTGTCACAAAGTGTCATCATAGTCTGACGTTGTCACACAGTCTCATCTTAATCTGATGATGTCACAAAGTCTCATCATGGTCTGACTATGTCACAAAGTCTCATCATAGTCTGATGATGTCACAAAGTCTCATCTTAATCTGATGACTTCACAAAGTCTCATTATAATCTGATGATGTCACAAAGTCTCATCTTAATCTGATGATTTCACAAAGTCTCATCATAGTCTGATGATGTCATCAAGTTTTATTTTAATCTGATAAAGCCTATTTCGATCTGATGATGTCACAAAGCCTCACCTTAATCTAGTCTCATCTTTATCAATCTAATGGAGACACAAAGTCTTGTCTTATTCATGAATTTCACAAACTCTCACCCTAATCTTTTTATGTCACATAGTTTTTATCTTGATCAGTCTGATGATATCACAAAGACTTGTCTTACACTGATGTCACAAAGTCTTATCTTAATCTGATGATGTCATAACATCACAAATTATTGTCTTAATCTGATGATCTCACAAGTCTTGTCTTAATCAATATTGTCACTAAGTCTCATCTTGATCTGATGATCTCACAAAGTCTCATCTTAATCTGATGATGTCATAACTTTACAAATTATTGTCTTAATCTGATGATCTCACAAAGTCTTGTCTTAATCTGATGATGTCATAACTTCACAAATTATTGTCTTAATCTGATGATCTCACAAGTCTTGTCTTAATCAATATTGTCACTAAGTCTCATCTTGATCTGATGATCTCACAAAGTCTCATCTTAATCTGATGATGTCATAACTTCACAAATTATTGTCTTAATCTGATGATCTCACAAAGTCTTGTCTTAATCAATATTGTCACTAAGTCTCATCTTGATCCGATGATGTCACAAAGTCTAGTATTGATGCCATGTCTGCAACTGATCCCGGTTATATCAGAATCTTGTGTATGAATATGGCGATGCGTGTCTAATATTGATGTCAACACAAATAGCATAGTGTCTACCTGAAAAAGGTGTTATTTGCAGGTTTCTGTGTAGGGATAATGTAACCTCCTCTCCAGAATAGTGGTATGTGATCCCTTGGAGCATTGACTGTTACCATGGTACCATGCTCTTGAATCTCTGCACCCTGGTTTTAAAACAAAACACTCACATTATTCACCATGACCACAAAATTACTTGAGTACTGAAAACATATAGTTACCTGAAGAGAAAGGTCAATCAACAAAGGATTTTAAATAACATTTACTAAGGTAAAGCTATGTTTTGTTACATTCATCGGAATTTTCTAATTTGTAACCAAAATTTTGAAAAATATTCCCTCAGTTTTAGCGTGAGTCATTGAATGCTCAAGACTTGAGTATTTACCTGTCTGACTTGTTTTTAATTGTTATTTCAAAGTGAACCAAGCATTTGCATCACAATTTCTCTTACCGTGTAGTGATCAAACCAGCGAGCCTCCGGCAGATAAACATCTTTGTGAACGTGGCCCTAATGAAAAAAAGAAATGTTTGTAACTTATAGTACAGAAATTAATAATTGTCAAAGTTGACATATTTTCAAAACCACATGAAAATGACAAAATATACTAATATCAAGACACTCAAATATAAAAAAGAAAGCTTTTTTTTGCTGACATGATCTTTTGGTATGATGTAGCCTTAATTAACTGTCAATTTGGCATGCATATATATATATATATAATTACGCATGCTTTGGAGTTTTCAACTGCACAGTCAAAAACTTATTAAATTCTGTTCCATTTTTATCAAAGCACATGAAAACTATGTAAAGACTTTATTTACCGGTTTACACCTAGTTCTGATGTAAGGTCATATACACTGCCTTTAAATAGTTATAATCCTAACCCCACCCACCTGTTCCACAACAGGAGCGATAAGGAAGGAGTCTCCCCACATGAACTGTGTGTCAATGGACCGAGTGCGCGTGTCCCTTGGGAAACTGAAGATACAGAAAAATATATGTGCTTTATTAATTTTCTATAAAAAAAATGGGGAATAAAAATCTGCTTTACCAACAATGCAATATTATAGAAACTGAGGGAAACTGTAGGTACACAACATTTCAACTTGTTGGAATCAAGACAATTCTGCTTTACCAACAATAGAACATGCACAACAAACCTTTCCAGCACATTTTATCTGTCTCACAAGGTGGATTTAAAAGCAATGTTAATATTAAACATATCAAAACCTAGAAACTGTAAACGATATAGTATTTTCTCTTAAAACATAGTTCACAGTGCACTTATTAGTGGCTCTGATCACAGTACCACACTGTGTGTGTAAACTTAGCTGTTATTAATATTTTTGTATTAAAATACTTCATGTTGCAGTAATCAGTTCATACTTATGGAACATGGATCGGATGACAGTTCCGCCCTGTGTGTGTACGCGGTAGAACTGGGTGTACAGGAACGGCAGAAGACTGTAGCGAATCTGCATGGCCCTCCTTGACGAGTCTGCCACATGTGGACCGAAAACTGCCGGGTCTTGTTCCTGCAGAATACAGCTACATTTCAGTTTAACAACGTTTTTATGACCTTGAAAATTATGCTTCAATAGTTATGTTATTACTTTTTTTCTATTATTCATTTTTCAACATACACCTCCATTACACAATGTTACTGTATAAAAGTACAAGTTATGCATATGTATACACAATATTAATACACTAATATCAGTGATTATACCACATTCATTAATGTGTATTTTGTGTCATAAATTGTTTCTAGAAAATAATTGTTTCAATTTTTAGTTTTGAGATGATGCTAGATAAAAAAAAAGTGAGATACAAAAAGTAAAAGGAACGAGGATAATAAAAAGGCAAGGAGTTCCCTTCCATAGACATGAGATGTTTGACTTATTGTCAAGGGTCTTCAAAATGGAAGACTGCTACGGGAAGGCAAATGTGCAAGTGCAAATACACAAGAGATTCCCTAAGGTATATGAAAAAATAAAAAATAAAACAAAAATCATGAGAAAAAAAAGAGAAAAAAAAGACAAAATAGGCAAGATTCACTTCAAAGTAATAGGATGTGCAAATATCTGCCATTTTTTAGAATGCAGATCAATTGAGGGGCGTCGTTGGAAAACCGGCCTTAATGCATGTGTGTAAAGTGTCGTCCCGGATTAGCCTGTGCAGTCCGCACAGGCTAATCCAGGACGTCACTTTCCGCTTTTATGGTATTTTCTGTTTCAAGGAAGTCTCTTCTAAACATAAAAATCCACTGTAGGCAGAAAGTGCCGTCCTGGATTAGCCTGTGCAGACTGCAAAGGCTAATCCGGGACGACACTTTACGCACATGCATTAAGACCGGTTTTCCCATGAAGCGCATCAATTTAAATTTTTTCAAAAGCAATCTGCACTTCTAAATTTATTACTTTTAGTGTACGATAGCATGTATGCTAGTGAAATGTTCCCTTATTCCATTTGATGAACAATAGCAGTTGGCCAGGCAAATCCTATTCCATTCAAGTGGAAATTTGCAAGACTCAAAACAAATATATGCATGATTTTTTTCAAAAACTGGAGATTTAGCCAGTCTGACTCTTATTCTTAGTTTCTTTGAATCTTACATGTATATGATTAACTTTTTTTTTTTCCATCCAAGAAGATTTTACAGAATAGTTGTGAGGTTTTCATATTCATATATCATATTCAGATCTTTTGAAATGAATGGAAATTCAAACATAGTTTTTAAGCAGTGAAAAATGGGGTTTGCCTCAGTCACATTGTATGTGGACCAGCACCAAGTCCGTGTGTACCTTCATATTGAGGCCCTTGTGCATACCACCATATTGAGGCCGTTGTGTGTACCTTCATATTTAGGCTGTTGTGCGTACCTTCATATTCAGGCCATTGTGCGTACCTTCATATTGAGGCCATTGTGCGTACCTTCATATTGAGGCTGTTGTGCGTACCTTCATATTGAGGCCATTGTGCGTACCTTCATATTGAGGCCATTGTGCGTACCTTCATATTGAGGCCATTGTGCATACCTTCATATTGAGGCTGTTGTGCGTACCTTCATATTTGAGGCTGTTGTGCGTACCTTCATATTGAGGCCATTGTGCGTGCCTTCATATTGAGGCTGTTGTGCGTACCTTCATATTGAGGCTGTTGTGCGTACCTTCATATTGAGGCCATTGTGCGTACCTTCATATTGAGGCTGTTGTGCGTACCTTCATATTCAGGCCATTGTGCGTACCTTCATATTGAGGCCATTGTGCGTACCTTCATATTGAGGCTGTTGTGCGTACCTTCATATTGAGGCCATTGTGCGTACCGTCATATTGAGGCTGTTGTGCGTACCTTCATATTGAGGCCATTGTGCGTACCTTCATATTGAGGCCATTGTGCGTACCTTCATATTGAGGCCATTGAGCGTACCTTCATATTGAGGCTGTTGTGCGTACCTTCATATTGAGGCTGTTGTGCGTACCTTCATATTGAGGCCGTTGTGCGTACCTTCATATTGAGGCCGTTGTGCGTACCTTCATATTGAGGCTGTTTGTGCGTACCTTCATATTGAGGCCGTTGGGCGTACAGTCATATTGTGGCCATTGTGCGTACCTTCATATTGAGGCCGTTGTGGGTACCTTCATATTCAGGCCATTGTGCGTACCTTCATATTGAGGCCTTTGTGCGTACCTTCATATTGAGGCCGTTGGGCGTACAGTCATATTGAGGCCATTGTGCGTACCGTCATATTGACGCCATTGTACGTACCTTCATATTGAGGCCATTGTGCGTACCTTCATACTGAGGCCATTGTGCGTACCTTCATATTGAGGCCATTGTGGGTACCTTCATATTGAGGCCATTGTGGATACCTTCATATAAAGGACATTGTGGATACCTTCATATTGAGGCCATTGTGGGTACCTTCATATTGAGGCCATTGTGGATACCTTCATATTGAGGCCATTGTGCGTACCTTCATATTGAGGCCTCTGTGCGTACCTTCATATTGAGGCCATTGTGCGTACCTTCATATTGAGGCCATTGTGCGTACCTTCATATTGAGGCGGTTGGGCGTACCTTCATATTGAGGCCGCTGTGCGTACCTTTGTATTGAGGCCGCTGTGTGTACCTTCGTATTGAGGCCGTTAGGCGTACCTTCATATTGAAGCCATTGTGCGTACCTTCGTATTGAGGCCATTAGGCGTATTTTCATATTGAAGCCATTGTGTGTACCTTCATATTGAGACCATTGTGCGTACCTTGGTATTGAGGCCACTGTGTGTACCTTAATTTTGAGGCCATTGGGCATACCTTCATATTGAAGCCATTGTGCGTACCTTCGTATTGAGGCCATTAGGCGTATTTTCATATTGAGGCCATTGTGCGTACTTTCATATCGAGGCCATTGTGCGTTCCTTCATATTGAGGCCATTAGGCGTACCTTCATATTAAGGCTGTTGTGCATACCTTCATATTGAGACCGTTGTGTGTACCTTCATATTGTGGCCATTGTGCGTACCTTCATATTGAGGCCATTGTGCGTACCTTCATATTGAGGCCGTTTGGCGTACCTTCATATTGAGGCCAGTGTGCGTACCTTCATATTAAGGCTGTTGTGCATACCTTCATATTGAGACCGTTGTGCGTACCTTCATATTGAGGCCGTTTGGCGTACAGTCATATTGTGGCCATTGTGTGTACCTTCATATTGAGGCCATTGTGCGTACCTTCATATTGAGGCCATTGTGCGTACCTTCATATTAAGGCTGTTGTGCGTACCTTCATATTGAGGCCGTTTGGCGTACCTTCATATTGAGGCCATTGTGCGTACCTTCATATTGAGGCCGTTGTGCGTACCTTCATATTGAGGCCATTGTGGGTACCTTCATATTGAGGCCGTTTGGCGTACCTTCATATTGAGGCCATTGTGCGTAGCTTCATTTTGAGGCCATTGTGCGTACCTTCATATTGAGGCCATTGTGGGTACCTTCATATTGAGGCCATTGTGCGTACCTTCATATTGAGGCCGTTGTGCGTACATTCATATTGAGGCCATTGTGCGTACCTTCATATTGAGGCCATTGTGGGTACCTTCATATTGAGGCCATTGTGGGTACCTTCATATTGAGGCCGTTGTGCGTACCTTCATATTGAGACTATTGTGCGTACCTTCATATTGAGGCCATTGTGCGTACCTTCATATTGAGGCCATTGTGGGTACCTTCATATTGAGGCCATTGTGGGTACCTTCATATTGAGGCCATTGTGCGTACCTTCATATTGAGGCCGTTTGGCATACCTTCATATTGTGGCCATTGTGCGTACCTTCATATTGAGACCATTGTGGGTACCTTCATATTGAGGCCATTGTGCGTACCTTCATATTGAGGCTGTTGTGCGTACCTTCATATTGAGGCCGTTTGGCGTACCTTCATATTGAGGCCATTGTGCATACCTTCATATTGAGGCCATTGTGCGCACCTTCATATTGAGGCCGTTGTGCGTACCATCATTGTGCGTACCATCATATTGAGGCCGTTGTGCGTACCTTCATATTGAGGCCATTGTGCGTACCATCATATTGAGGCCGTTGTTCGTACCTTCATATTGAGGCCGTTGTGCGTACCATCATATTGAGGCCATTGTGCGTACCATCATATTGAGGCCGTTGTGCGTACCTTCATATTGAGGCTGTTGTGCGTACCATCAGTGTGCGTACCATCATATTGAAGTCGTTGTGCGTACCTTCATATTGAGGCCGTTCTGCCTACCTTCATATTGAGGCCATTGTGCGTACCTTCATATTGAGGCCATTGTGCGTACCTTCATATTGAGGCCATTGTGCGTACCTTCATATTGAGACCATTGTGCGGACCTTCATATTGAGGCCATTGTGCGTACCTTCATATTGAGGCCATTGTGCGGACCTTCATATTGAGACCATTGTGCGTACCCTCATATTGAGACCATTGTGCGGACCTTCATATTGAGGCCATTGTGTGTACCTTCATATTGAGGCCATTGTGCGTACCTTCATATTGAGACCATTGTGCGGACCTTCATATTGAGGCCATTTGGCGTACCTTCATATTGAGGCCATTGTGCGTACCTTCATATTGAGGCCATTTTCCTTACTTTCATATTGAGGCCATTGTGGGTACCTTCATATTGAGACCATTGTGCGGACCTTCATATTGCGGCCATTGGGCGTACCTTCATATGTAGGCTGTTGTGCGTACCTTCATATTGAGGCCATTGTGCGTACCTTCATATTGAGGCCATTTTCCTTACTTTCATATTGAGGCCATTGTGGGTACCTTCATATTGAGACCATTGTGCGGACCTTCATATTGAGGCCATTGGGCGTACCTTCATATTTAGGCTGTTGTGCGTACCTTCATATTGAGGCCATTGTGCATACCTTCATATTGAGGCCGTTGTGCGTACCTTCATATTGAGGCCGTTGTGGTTCCTGCTGAAGGTGTAGAAGGCTCCCAGCTGCATCCAACGCTGACACATCTCCACACTTGGCTCTGAGAAGAACCCGCAGATGTCCGCACCGATCTAGATGGGAACAATAACAATCTATAATCACATGACCAGATACATGTAAGGAGCGTACACAAGTAATTTGAGCAAGAAGAATCACAAGATATGCAAAGAAAATAAAATCAGAGGATGCATTTGGGTACAAAATTATTTTACTGCATACATATGGACATTAAAATCATACGCGTAAATGATATCCCACTGTTATCGGTGTGAATGTGTAGAAATTACTAACCAGTATTTAATTTTTGTTTATTATCTTCATGCATGAAATGTCTACTACATTAGTTAAAATTTCTACTTGCTTATTTTTTTACACAGTTAAGCTTACTCAATTCTAACTGAAAGTACATGTTCATCTTTTACATTTGTTACAATCTTTTTTTCGATGGTAAATATTGTTCACATTTTCCATTTCTTCATGGCCATTAATTTTTATGTAAAGTTGTAAATTAATAATTATTTTGAAGTATTATGGTCATTCATTTGTACCCCTATGTACTTTTTGTAAATTGTAAAAGAAACCACACAAATCAAAATGCCAAAACTCCATGATTTGTATTGTACGTAAACATTACAATGTTACTAGTGCATGCAATTAAATGTATTACTCACATAAGGAATGCCAAACAGGTTGAATTCGATGATTCCTGAAAAAAAAAGACACATTTCTATCAGTCATGGAATTCTGTATTCAGTTAAATGATTACTAATCAAACGCACATTGTATAATAAGCATGTGTTTTACTTCAAAACTACAATGAGTGCACAGGTATGCTAAAATCAACTTATACATTTTGCAGTATGTATTGAAATATACTTATTCTACAACTACAAAACACTACAGTAAAAGCATTATAAATCAGATATACTTATTCTACAACTACAAAACACTACAGTAAAAGCATTATAAATCAGATATACTTATTCTACAACTACAAAATACTACAGTAAAAGCATTATAAATCAGATATACTTATTCTACAACTACAAAACACTACAGTAAAAGCATTATATTCTACAACTACAAAACACTACAGTAAAAGCATTATAAATCAGAAAAAAATGTTGCTTTTGAAATTTGCAACAATAATATACCAAATCATATAATTATTTGGCATTTGGGTTTAAGAAACATAAAATCTTCACAAACAATATAAACTTTTGCCTGATTCACTAATTCCATCTGGTAATGACTTACACAAACTATATATTATTGACTGGAAAAAATTGTACTTAAGGAAAGCCATACAAGTGTTCAGTCCCTAAAAAAAAATATAGCTTAAGTATTTTTAAATACCTAAAAGACAAGAATACTATTGTTAAGGTACCTACAAGAAAGTACATGTACCACTATTTGTTGGTACCTCAGAGACGACCTTACTAATTTTTTCAGTATATAAAAAAAGACACGCCCACTAATTGACCAGTAGCTACTTGTCAATCAAGGATTGAGTTGACCAATTATGGGTTTATATTTCAGTAGTAAATAATAGCACATGGTTGCATAGTCAATCAATTTACTTCAAATCCTTGGACAAACATTTTTAGACAAACAGAAACGTGGAGCAATCTATGTTTTTTGTAACTGGTCATTTGTTCGGTACCTATAATGGAGTCATGCAGGTTCCTCCAGAAGCTGTCGTTGTCCCCAAGCCAGTGTCCACCATAGTGTCCAGAGGACGGGTAGGTTGACCTCGAAATCACGATACCCCGCTTGTTGGTTGCCTTCCGCAGACCTCTGAAATGAGCAGCGCACCTATCATGTGATACCTTAATGCAATTCTTCCTAGTGAAAGTGTTAAATTAGATCCTGAATAGATCCTGATCATACTATGAGTATGGAGTTTTTTTTTTTTAAGCCAATGGGGGAATGGTGGTAGGGCCCGTTTGAACGGGAAAATCAATGTTGTATATTTTACAAAATGAAAATTGAGAATTAAAAGAAAACATTGATTTTACCAACATCAAATTCAAATCAGTTTTATCTATCATTATGTACATTACATTTACCCTAAGGTTTAACTTGAAAATACGGAACATTCTGTTCATTCCTTATAACGCAACCACATCTAAGAGGAAAAATGTAATTTTTTGGGGGAAAATATATACCCCAGAGCCGGTGTAATATAGCCTTATTTCAGCCCGAAATCGGTTTATCTGAGTTAAAAAAACTGAGGGCATTTGATGCTAGCAATAGTGCAAATCACAACTATTATATAGTGGTATAGCGGATTATGGTGTCTGCCTTGCATTCAGGAGGTTGAGGTTTTGACCCTACTCAGGAAACGTTCAATGATCATTATCAAAGATATTCATTAATGGTTCTAATATGTTTCAGTAAGATGCATAATCTAGCTAAATACATACTGTAATTACCCTAAGTATTGGGACAAAAAAATTTCAGTATTTTGTTCTTTTCCCAATATTTGGGGGCATCAAAATAATTTGACAGAAGTATGTCCCAAATTTAGAGACATGAAATGTTATTTGGAAAATATAAGAGTGTCCCCATATTAAGGATGTCCCAATACTGACTGTAATTTAGTAGGTTTAAACTACATCATTTAAGAAATAATTTTCAATTTATCATTGTTTATTAGCCAATAAACAATGATTTGGAGTTCTGACGAGTAGGAATTAAATAGCCATGCATCAGAATGACAAAGAGTTGTTTATTGGCCGATAAATATTGATAATGCAAACATTATTTTGAATGATAAAACTGAAAGAATGACGTGTTGTTTACTGGGTAGTTTAACAGTGATAATTTGTTCTTTGTCTATAGAAAAATCTGCAAGTATAATGTTAGAATTACTGGTTACACTTGGACACTCACATCATAGTGGGTGGGGTCTCACTCCAGCCGTACAGACTGTGGACATCGTAATGCTTGTAGGTGCTAGTTCCCTGTCTCTGCTCACCGACCATGCATAACGTCTTGTCTGATAACACATCTCCGAGTAAGGAAGCTGCAAAACATGTATTGTACTTTAGTTAAGAGAATCGGTAGAGATGGACTTTATCGTATTGGGACACTATAATGACGACAATCAAATCACATGGCTATGGAATGAGATTTAATGAACAGACAGACTGCCAAGTAGTAACTGTATTTTAAAGGGACTTATTGAAAAAATTCTAACATGTATATACAAATAAAACAAATGATACTTTGCTGACCAAATGTTGTCAATGTATGCACACTGCTTACTAGCTATATGGTAATGTTGTCAATGTATGCACACTTCTTACTAGCTATATGCAAATGTTGTCAATGTATGCACACTTCTTACTAGCTATATGGTAATGTTGTCAGTGTATGCACACTTCTTACTAGCTATATGCAAATGTTGTCAATGTATGCACACTTCTTACTAGCTATATGCAAATGTTGTCAATGTATGCACACTTCTTACTAGGTATATGCAAATGTTGTCAATGTATGCACACTTCTTACTAGCTATATGCAAATGTTGTCAATGTATGCACACTTCTTACTAGCTATATGCAAATGTTGTCAATGTATGCACACTTCTTACTAGCTATATGCAAATGTTGTCAATGTATGCACACTTCTTACTAGCTATATGCAAATGTTGTCAATGTATGCACACTTCTTACTAGCTATATGCAAAATTCAGCATGTTTATGTTAACAAGAGATGTTTGTGCTGACATGTATGCCCCCCCGACATGCAGCCTTTGTTCATCACAGAAATGTACTGTTTCTGAAAAATCTAAGCGGAGAAATGTTAATCATTACCTTGATAGGAGTTGTCATCTCTGCAAGAGCATTCTTCCTATCAAATTTGTCAACTTGACCCAAGTATTCAGTAATTATCACTATGTAATAGGTCATCTACTCAAATTGACCATTGTACCTATATAGTTTAAGGACCATGTACCAATGGTTCATCTGTTATTAAGTGGAAATGTGGTTTTTTACAAGCCCCTGTGACCTTGACCTTTGATCTCTTGATCTCAAAATCAATAGGGGTCTTCCTTCCCTCAGACTAACCAGCATACTAATTTATATGATCCTAGGTAAAAGCATCCTCTAGATATTGTGTTTTCATGTTACAAGCCCCTGTGACCTTGACCTCTGACTGGTTGACCTCAAAATCGATAGGCTTCTTCCTTTTCTCCCGAGTAACCAGCATACTAACTTGGATGATTGTAGGTCAAAACGTTCTCTAGGTCAAAGGTCAAGGTCATAGGGGCTTGTAACATGAAATTCGTTTCCGCACGATATCTAGAGAACACTTTGACCTACGATCATTTAAGTTGGTATGCTGGTTACTTGGGAGGAAAGAAAGACGCCTATAAATTTTGAGGTCAACAGGTCAAAGGTCAAGGTGACAGAGGCTTGTAACATGAAAACTGTTTCCTCTGTAGACCATTTTGTTTCCGCATGATATGTAGAATACGTTTTGACCTACGATCATCAAAGTTGGTATGCTGGTTACTCTGGAGAAAAGGAAGAAAGACACCTATCAATTTTGAGGTCAACAGGTCAAAAGTCAAGGTCACAGGGACTTGTAGAATGAAAACTGTTTTCTCCGTAGACCATTTTGTTTCTGCAGGATATCTAGAGATGTTTTGGCCTATTTGAGGTTAAAATCAAACAGAAAGCAGGTATCCTTATATAATAGACTGTAAAAATAAATCCATAATTATACTCTATCTTTCTTTCAGCTTTATATTTACTTTCTAAAGCATCAACTTTAATGTCCTCCCCATGTGTTAATGTGCACATACAATATTAAAAAAATCTCTTAACAATTGCACATATTGACGACTTAACAGCAAGTCAGGGGGGCATACATGTTTTACAAACATTTCTTGTTATCTTTTGTAATTCGTGGGAGGCAAATAATTTTGTGCAAACTAGTTAAAAAGCAGAGTTATATGCATACAAGTCAACATACAATGGGTAAGTTCGAATCAATATTCAGTGCTTTTTATCACAAGTGCTAAATACCATCGGTAAATACCAATTTAAATAAAAATAAGTTAAATTAGTAAAATACATTTCAAAACTCTCTTTAGAAGTACAATGCTTTTCCATAATTCTTATTCATACGTCAAAAACAATAGCAATCATCAATCGAGTGGTTACGATCTCTCTGCTATATGCACTGACTCAATACACTGTTGTTAAACTTACGCAATATGATGTAATACGCAGTTAACCAGGCAACAGCACAAACAGATACGCTATCATACCTATGTGAATAGACATAACATAAATTCACTTGTAGATATGGACTACATGGATCCTTTTTATTTTTTATTAGTGTTTTAAGTCGGATCTATTTCTTGTCATCTATTCATAGAAGGTAGCATCGATAACAGGAAGCCTCAATGCTCAGCAAGCAAAGCTCAGTAATTTATAGATTTACTGACTCGTAGCCTGCAAAGTAAAGAAGTAGTTCCCTCAAGACCATTTTCTGAATACACCTACTAAATCTTGTTGGCTTGCACCAACAGTCTAAATATTGTTCAATAAATAAGAATATAACCCTTCCACCAATAACTCACCGGGTTTGAATGGCGGCAGGTCAAGGGTGTTGTTGTCCAGGGTACACTTCAGGGTCCAGTAGGGCGTGTCCTTCTCTGGCCAGTTCCAGGGACGTACCCCGTTAGTATCAAAGTTAGCTGGCTCGTTCATATCCTAAATACATTAAGTACAGACAAAATGAATGACCGATCAACAAGATTCAATGAACAATGCATTTAGCCATTCTGAAAGCTAGAACTTTATTGTTTGAAGCATATGTCTCGTAAAAACATTTCAACATATTGTTAACGGTGTTGGTCGGAGACTGACCTGAGTAGGTGTAGTTATAAATCTAATAGCGATACGTTAATTTTGTTTCTGCGCATTTATGGCTGCCCATACATATATCTGCTACAAGCATGTAGCTCTCCTCCTAATTTTTATTTCTGTACATAGTAGACAAATATTACTAAATTTCTAATCTCCTTTTATTTACTAATAAAGCCTTATTCGGCAAGCAATGACTTTTTTGTCCAAATAACTTAATTTTTTTTCATATGTGCATTTGACTTTATTATCAGAAAATAATTTTTCAATCAGTCTTTGGTAAGAGTTAAGACACCATGTAAAACATTGTAAAATATACTTACAATCCAGAGACCATCAAATTTAATGGTATTGTGCCATTTCTCGATGGTATCTGCCCACCATTCTTGAGTCTCATTCCGCAGGAAGTCCGGGAAGGCAGTTTTTCCCTTGGGCCACACCTTGCAATATACAGACATACTAAGTCAGACATTGACAGCATGTTAAGTTTTTATTTTCCTTATTGGTTTAAGTCCGTCCCTTTATGTTAGAATAATGTGTACTTTTCTTAAAGACTGCTGTTTGAAACTGATGGAATTTAATAAGCACATTTCAATTTATTTACTTATTTAGGCCTTGCAACTGCAAGGTCAAAGGTTTGATCCATATTGAGGGAGCATTCTCAAGATCTTTCCAAAGACACCAAGTACTGGTTCTTCCTAGGAAATGGACTCGAGAGTGTCTCTATAAGCCTAAGGCTTTCGATGCAACTGAGCTAAAATAAATAGGTTTAAACTAAACTTAAGTAAAATGTCTTTAAATAGATAGCAACAATGGCACTAAATAGAGGGTGTACTGTATACCTGCCCACTACAATGGCACTAAATAGAGGATGTACTGTATAACTGCCCACTTAATGTTGATAATAGATAGCAACAATGGCACTAAATAGAGGATGTACTGTATACCTGCCCACTACAATGGCACTAAATAGAGGATGTACTGTATAACTGCCCACTTAATGTTGATAATAGATAGCAACAATGGCACTAAATAGAGGATGTACTGTATAACTGCCCACTTAATGTTGATAATAGATAGCAACAATGGCACTAAATAGAGGATGTACTGTATAACTGCCCACTTAATGTTGATAATAGATAGCAACAATGGCACTAAATAGAGGATGTACTGTATAACTGCCCACTTAATGTTGATAATAGATAGCAACAATGGCACTAAATAGAGGATGTACTGTATACCTGCCCACTACAATGGCACTAAATAGAGGATGTACTGTATAACTGCCCACTACAATGGCACTAAATAGAGGATGTACTGTATAACTGCCCACTACATTGGCACTAAATAGAGGATGTACTGTATAACTGCCCACTACAATGGCACTAAATAGAGGATGTACTGTATAACTGCCCACTACAATGGCACTAAATAGAGGATGTACTGTATAACTGCCCACTTAATGTTGGGATGTACTGTATAACTGCCCACTTAATGTTGGAATGTACTGTATAACTGCCCACTTAATGTTGTAGTATTGTGCCAATAAAATTTTAGGACGCCTCAAAGCTAAATACAAATAGTCCCATAAGGATGTAAATGGATTACATTTATGACTTGTTTATCCATAAGCAAGACTTACTTCTACCTGGTATATTACATGAGGTGCCTTTAAGAATATGTTCAAAGTGTTTGTTAAACTAACATGCTGCAGACCTGTATATCAAAGGAATCACTTGTCAGACAACATCACAAATAGAATGGGTGCCGTCCGATTTTAACGAACGGTAAAGCATCAGCAATTTTGGGAATCTGAGAGGCGCCATGCGATTGATATATTTTTTGCCTCACATGGTCGCAAACTGAAGCGAGTGCTCAGGGGTTTTCGCTGACTGACAAGTAATTTGAGCAATTGGTGGCGACAGGCCGATGACCAGACAGCACCTGTGCGGTAAATATGTGAATCTGACAGGCACCTCCCGATACCTGCCAATAACTGTACATCAGTCGGTGCCTTTGTGGGCGCCTACCGGTGCCAGGAAGGTGCCCCACGGTCGCCGTTGAAATTGGACAATGTAGAAAAAAATCGTACGGACACCAGCCGATCCAAAAAAATGCCATCCGGCGATCAGACGTTGCCCAGCTAACGTGTTTTCAAACTCCCTGGCCTGGAAAGAAATCGCCTGGTCGCCGTTAACTTTTAAGTTTTCCTTAAGCTTCGACGGACACCATCTGAAGAGCAAAATTTCAGCTGCCACCGCCCGATTTTAACTGCTGCCTGGCGGGCACCATCCAATTTTGGGTAAAACAGATGCCGTTGTGGCTGGGGCATTAACATGCAATACGATATATCTTATTTAACCTCCTGAAAATATATAATCTTTTGTATAACAAAATAACATCTGAGGTTCTAAGGTGCTGAATAATAAACAATAAGAAACATAATATCCAGCATAGTATCAGTCCTTCAAACTTACATAGCCCAGCATGATATCTGATGTTCTGTTAGGTCTCGAATCCTCAGGTCCAACTCCTTTTGGCCACTTTATAAACACATCTTTTTTTACACCAGTGCTGTATGGCCAGTAGTCAGTTACATTGGAAATAAGGGCAGGATCCTGCACAAAAACAAATATACCAATATAAAACCACACTTTTTCTATAAATACATGTTGAAATATGTATATCTAGAAAATATATAGAGAATAACAGGTTACTGCCTGGTCTTGTGCAATGTATAAGGTGAGGCTTAGAATAATATAATGGCGAGGCTTGCCGAGCGGTTATTTTATTTGTGCTGAACTGGTAAATTTCGCAAGACCAGGCAGTAACCTGTTTTTCTATTTACCATACCACAGTTTTATTAAAATAACACCAAACAAGCTGATTTTTTAAATATATTTACAAACTAACAGCAGCGCTGATTTTGCTGAGCCAGCTTTTACAGGTTCAAGTAAATATATTTATGGATTTCTAAAATTTGACTGGATAATACCTTATTATTAATATTTCGAAAAGTAAAGATAAATGAGCTGTTTTCAATACAAATACATAAAATACACACACGTTCATTCATATAATATTGAAAATGCTAACTAAAATGGATTGCAATTATTAATTTAATTGGAGAACATGCATTGCCGAATTATTTGGAGACACCATATTGGAGTTGTGTATTGAATTTGACATTTTCATGATCATGTCAATATTGACGATAGTGTGTTCAATTTTTGGTAAAAAATGTTTTAGGCTGAACATAAACTGATCCTAATAATGATTTTAGTGCATTTATTTGGAATATATTGAAATAATTGTGTATGGATGATTTATTGTTCCATTTATAACGTCATACCACTACGGTAGTATGGGTTTATGTGAATATTAAAAAATAAATTGTTGTGATTGATGACGATTAAAAATAATAAACTATATACGTTCTTGGTATCAATTGTTTGTTTTGTTGAATCTGATTTAATTTTACTGAAAATGTTGACTATAATTGATTCCGAGTAATATGACGTACCTCCAAACATTGACTGATATAAACACTAGCAACCAGATATAAACACAAGAGCTGTCAGAGGACAGCACGCTCGACTATTCAAAGTATTTCAGTTGGTACTTATATTGGATAGTGGAAGGGGCATACATTTGTTAAAATACAATATTTTTAAGTGAAACCTTGTATAGTTTATTAATTTTTGGATCAAAAACTTAAACCTCAAAGTCTATGTAAAAAGTGGGCTAACTCTGTCAAAATACAAAACAGAGTTATGGGTTATGTTACCCCTGATACTAGAGTTGATGACAAAGGTTAGTTCCAAGTTTCAAGTGAATAACTTATGTAGTTTTCAAGTAACAAAACTTTTGAATATAAACTTTAACCAGAAAATCTATGTGAAAAAGGGGCATAACTCTGTCAAAATACAAAACATAGTTATGGGTAATGTTGCCCCTGATATTAGAGTTGATGACAAAGGTTAGTTCCAAGTTTCAAGTGAATAACTTGTGTAGTTTTGAAGTTACCAAACTTTTGAAAATAAACTTTAACAGAAAATCTAAGTGAAAAGGAGGCATAACTCTGTCAAAATGCAAAACAGAGTTATGGGTAATGTTGCCCCTGGTACTAGGGTTGATGATAAAGGTGAGTTCCAAGTTTCAAGTAAATAACTTATGTAGTTTTGAAGTTACAAAACGTTTGAATATTAACTTTAACCAGAAAATCTATGTGAAAAAGGGGCATAACTCTGTCAAATTACAAAACAGAATGGGGAATGTTGCCACTGACAATGGAGTTGATGACAATGGTTAGTTCCAAGTTTCAAGTGAATACTTATGTAGTTTTGAAGTTACAAAACTTTTGAATATAAACTTTAACCAGAAAATCTTATTGAAAAAGGGCATAAATCTGTCAAAATACAAAACAGAGTTATGGGGAATGGTGCCCCTGACACTGGAGTTGATTACAAAGGTTAGTTCCAAGTTTCAAGTGAATAACTTATGTAGTTTTGAACTTACAAAACTTTTAAATATAAACTTAACCAGAAAATCTAAGTGAAAAGGGGCAACTCTGTCAAAATACAAAACAGAGTTATGGGGAATGTTGCCCCTGACACTGGAGTTGATGACAAAGGTATATTCCAAGTTTCAAGTGAATAACTTATGTAGTTTTGAAGTTACAAGACTTTTGAATATAAACTTTAACCAAATTCAGACGTGGATGCGGACACCGACGCCGGGGGTAGTAGGATAGCTCACATATTCTTCGAATAGTCATGCTTAAAATGTATCACGCCCCTTTGTATCAGTCTGATTTCAACATAGTGGTATGATAAAAAACAATTTTTTTATGAAGTTGTAAAATTATTTAGGGAATGAAAATAATTTTGGTTAATAAATCTTCAATGTTGTGGTTAAATATCAATGTAACTTCTTTACTAGATTGATTACACTTTGGTGAGAAAATTAGAAGGTTATGCATACACCATATAAAAAGCATTCAATATAGCATTGCCTATTTGTCAAGACATGGTGGAGATACAATTACACACGCAGTGCCAACATAAGCATCAATAAGTATTCAATTCTACTTGAGCAAACGCTGAAGAAAAGGGTATACTACAAGCAATATACTCACAAGGATGATGATGAAGTGCATTCCTCCTGCCTTCAGTTCTTGGATGTACTGTGGTAGGCCCGTGAACGTCACATTGTCGTACGTAAAGTCCATACGCTCGTCCATGTGGTCGATATCAGCATACTGGATGTCCTAGCAACACCAGACAGAGCATTACAAGACACAGACACAATTTTACAAGACACAGACACAATGTTACAAGACACAGACACAATGTTACATGACACAGACACAATGTTACATGACACAGACACAATGTTACAAGACACAGACACAATATTACAAGACACAGACACAATATTACAAGACACAGACACAATGTTACATGACACAGACACAATGTTACATGACACAGACACAATATTACAAGACACAGACACAATATTACAAGACACAGACACAATATTACAAGACACAGACACAATGTTGTCCATAGTATGTACATTTACAAGACACAGACACAATGTTACAAGACACAGACACAATGTTACAAGACACAGACACAATATTACAAGACACAGACACAATATTACAAGACACAGACACAATATTACAAGACACAGACACAATGTTGTCCATAGTATGTACATTTACAAGACACAGACACAATATTACAAGACACAGACACAATGTTACAAGACACAGACACAATATTACAAGACACAGACACAATGTTACAAGACACAGACACAATGTTGTCCATAGTATGTACATTTACAAGACACAGACACAATATTACAAGACACAGACACAATATTACAAGACAGAGACACAATATTACAAGACACAGACACAATATTACAAGACACAGACACAATGTTACAAGACACAGACACAATATTACAAGACACAGACACAATGTTACAAGACACAGACACAATATTACAAGACACAGACACAATATTACAAGACACAGACACAATATTACAAGACACAGACACAATGTTACAAGACACAGACACAATATTACAAGACACAGACACAATGTTACAAGACACAGACACAATATTACAAGACACAGACACAATATTACAAGACACAGACACAATATTACAAGACACAGACACAATGTTGTCCATAGTATGTACATTTACAAGACACAGACACAATGTTACAAGACACCGACACAATGTTACAAGACACAGACACAATATTACAAGACACAGACACAATGTTACAAGACATAGACACAATATTACAAGACACAGACACAATGTTACAAGACACAGACACAATGTTGTCCATAGTATGTACATTTACAAGACACAGACACAATATTACAAGACACAGACACAATATTACAAGACACAGACACAATATTACAAGACACAGACACAATATTACAAGACACAGACACAATGTTACAAGACACAGACACAATATTACAAGACACAGACACAATGTTACAAGACACAGACACAATATTACAAGACACAGACACAATATTACAAGACACAGACACAATGTTACAAGACACAGACACAATATTACAAGACACAGACACAATGTTACAAGACACAGACACAATGTTACAAGACACAGACACAATATTACAAGACACAGACACAATGTTACAAGACACAGACACAATATTACAAGACACAGACACAATGTTACAAGACACAGACACAATGTTACAAGACACAGACACAATGTTGTCCATAGTATGTACATTTAAGTCCATATAGGTTATGCAAAAATGACTTTTTTAAATTTTGTATGTCACATTTTTCTTAAACTGGAAATGAAAACTATTATTTGTTATGTTGACATATTTTTTTATGTTCAATTGGTTATAGTAGAATGTTATTACTTTTATAAAGACCATTCACAATTGTTCAGATACAAAAGTTTAAAGATGACAATAGTAAAGTATTGCACAGACAGTTGTGTTCATGTGCTTTGCATCAAAAGCTTAAGTCACTCACCAGTTATTAGTATCGGATAATTAACAATGCTTTGCATTACTATGTGCTCTTTATTTTAAACTAGTTAAAATGTGAATAAGGCCAGACCTAAGTTGAATGATCAATTCTGTTTTGAATATAACTAGCATACAAAATTACACGCAAGTTGCATTTACAAAAGACTGGACTTCCTAGAAAGTGTGTAAGAACTTACATGCGGTATACCAGCTGCCCTGGTCCTATCCACCGCTCTCTTCATGTTGTCAAGGGAGTTGTACCCCCATCGGCAGAGTTGGAAGCCCAGGGCCCAGTAGGGCAGCATCACAGGGGTCCCTATTAGCTGTAATGGATACAGCATTGGTAATGCATGCAATATATTGCCCTGCTTGCATCTGTTTCTGTAATGGCGAGTTACTTAAAGTGTATACTAGGGATATCTATGATCTTACAAGACATAGTGGAATAAATTTAAAGTACCCAATAAAGTTAATAAACATATGATTTGACTTGAAATGGGAGGCACATTAGTATGATCCATAATGGTAAAACCCATAATTAACTGTTTTAAATAACGAAATAGTTTTCCACTGTACAGCCCAAAACTCCAGAACATGTATACACCGGTATATGCTTATTTGACATGTGTTTATTGTTACACAACACTAACAACAAAGCAAAAGTCAACATATGCGTTTGTTTATTTACTCAATATTTTACTGTTTATCATGGTTTTATTTTTTTTTATCTGACTTCGATGTATTTTATCACATTCAACTGCTTATTTTGAAAATAACTGATATAAAACATCGAACATCAACATTTAAAATGTCCAATAAACATAACTCTACACTGTGTGATATTCTTATAAACTAGCCACCCTAATGCATATAGTTCTGACATTTTTAATGAAATCTTATCCAATATTTACAAAAAGAAACATTCAACTCAACTAACCTGTTGATATTGCTGAACAACAGATTCAGGGGTGGGTCCCATGAAGAAATAGAAATCGAGGACACCTCCGATGGTTCGGTATGTGAGGCGAGGATTGGGATCCAGCAAAATCTCTAAAATACAAGAAATATACAAACAATTAAAATACTGTTAAAAGGATTATGTCTATGCAATGGACTTCAGACAGGAGGCAATAACAGTACCGAAATATGATTTTGATACATTAATATTGGCATATAAAAAATGTAAAAATAATTAATATGTTTAGTAAAGGGATTTACACATTCTCACAAAAAAATCACTATATAAAATAGGCCTTTTTTGTTAGGCCCTTATCTTGTTTATTTTTGACATCAGTATGTTGAATATTACAGTATGTATAATCATACTTTGTAAATGTAGCATCTAATCCTGTAAGTTTGTGCCCTCCTACAGGTACATGTTCCAAATTATGACGTAATTTTGTACTGAATGATGTGTGTCAAATTGTATTGTTAAATACTGTCATCACTGATCACATTCCGTGTTAAATGCAGATTTAATGAGGCGGGTCGTGGGAAAACCGGACTTAATGCATGTGCGTAAAGTGTCGTCCCGTATTAGCCTGTGCAGTCTGCACAGGCTAATCCGGGATGGCACTTTCCGCTTTTTTGGTATTTTCTGATTCAAGAAAGTCTCATCTAAACATAAAACCACTGTCGGCGGAAAGTGCTGTCCTGGATTAGCCTGTGCGGACTGCACAGGATAATCCGGGACGACACTTTACTCGCATGCATTAAGTCCGGTTTTCCCACGACGCACCTCTAATGTACATAATTCATGTCTGTGGCTAAGAATGCCACAGTAGACATTTCATCATCATACCCATGGCGTTGCTGTTCAGGAAGAACACTCCGTGGGTGTTGCCGTGATCATCCTCGATGTTCATGTAGAAGGGATGGGCCCCATACAGGTTGGTGTAATCCTGCAGAAAACAGGGCTTTCATTTTACTCACTAGCTGTACCAAGCTTCAAATGTACTCATTGAGCTAATTTAAATTACTTATAACCTATAGGACTTCCTTTTTGGGAAACCTTTTCTAGTTGGTAAGACAAGTAAAATAAAAATGAGGCACGTTGTGAGAAACCCGGGCTTTATGCATCTATGTAAAGTGTCGTCCCGGATCAGATTGTGCAGTCTGCACAGGCTAATCCAGGACGGCACTTTCGGCCTACAGTGAATTTATGTTTAGAAGAGACTTCCTTGCAACAGAACATACCATATAATAAAAGCGGAAAGTGTCGTCCCTGATCAGCCTGTCCGGGACGACACTTTGCGTATGTGCATTAAGCCCGGGTTTCCCATGACACGCCACAAAGTAATGTTGTATATCAACTTTGAATTCATTGACCAATATTTAAGAGTCTGATTCAGATAAAATTAAATGTTGCAAGCTTTTGCAGTCCAGGGGATGGTCTTATGAATTTTCACAACTTAAATCTCACTCTTAACACAAAATATAAGCCCAACCATATAGTTTTTATATACCAATTTTGAATCCACTTGCCAGTTTTTAAGTTCATGTATCAGACTTAATTAAACTAGAATTGTCACATGAGTGACGGATATACCCCACAATAAGCCCTTGTCACAAAACTATGGCATCCATTCGAAAGAACTAAACACAAAGAGAATGCTTTAATTTGTGAATGTTTAGCAGTGTATTTGGAAAAATTTAATTTCAATAGGAGCCATAACTCTGTCAACATTAAGTAGTTTGTAACCAAAGTCGAACTTGACCTGTATTTTATGATGTTACACCTATGTACCAAAAATAATTTGAATATGTCCAGACATTCTTGAGTTATTGTCTGAAAACCATTATTTTAGGGAATCTCAGTCGAAAATAGCCCATAACTCTGTCATAATTTAGTGGTTTGTAGCCAAAGTCGAACTTGACCTGTCTTCTACAACGTTACACATGTGTACCAAAATTATTTGAACATGTCAAGCCTTTCTTGAGTTATCATCTGGAAACCATGAAAACCAAAAGACCGACAGACCCCCCCCCCCCCTTTGTTTGTGGGGGTATAATTATGAGGTCCATATTGTGCTTCAGTTATGTTAAAACACATTGGCAATATCTAAATTAAGATTAACTAAGAAAAGAGAGACTTTGCAGCAAATGGCATTGTTATTACTGGTGTATTGAAAGCTGGGTCTCTTGTAAAGATGGGCCATGCCCAGTAATCTATGCCAGGACTGAGGTGCTTACATTGCTTTGGTCAATATCTTAGATTAATATTACCACAATTTAAATACATTTTTAGATCTTATACAGCCAAGTGCATGGGCCTTACCGGTGAGTTGACGGCAGCGTCTCTCGTGAATATCGGCCAGGTGCGGTAGTCCATGTCGTGTTTGAGGTGCATGTGTCTGTGTTCTCCCAGCCCGTAGAAGTTGTCAGAGGCAAGGTATGTGCTCAGCTGGAGGTACTGGTCCGAGAATATCAGAGGACCAGCAGACGTGTCCCAGCTGTGGAGCAAGAAAAAAAGCATATATGCAAATATATGTGAGTTTAAAACATAAACATGAAACAAGTTTATGTTATACATCTATGAATAAATAAGGCATATTTTGTTTTGCATGGTGATTGTCCAAAAACTGTTATGGCTATTCAGACCTAGGTACCAAAAATATTGGATGTTTGTCATCAATGTATCCCACTTTGAACTAGGCAATGGCAAATCTTGTTTTGTTTTAAGCTGATTGAATTAAGTTAGAATTTGTTTTGTATCTTTTTGTTTACTCAAGTAATCTCTTTTGCAAAATTTGTGCATGAAGCCACTACTTGTATGGAACACATCATGGTTATTTGTTTACACTTTTATAGGGACATAATTATTTACAATAAAATTGATACCAAATTAATTAACAAATTCATTATGTTCAAGAATTAATTTTCATTTAAACACTGTTTGCAAAGTTGGTATAGTTTGAACATATAATTATACAATGCAAACAAATCTTGAAATTTAAAATTTAAATTGAATTTTAAACTAGTGGTCTATGCAGAAACATTCCAAGAAAAGCATAAAGTAACAGTTAATTAATGTAACATTTTAACTAGTCCTAACTATAGGGGAATATTAACATCATTATTTGTTTCTAAAGACGTGGGTTCAAATATAAGAAGATCCCTTTAGCGTAATTCTTTTTGCCTCTTTCTGTCAGTTTTAGTGATAAATCAGTATTGATAATGTATTGATTTTTCATCACAAAATGAAAACAACAACAAATTTCTACTTAAACAAAAAATGTCTACAAAGAAATATAAAATCAAACTGAACAATGTCAGCTTAAATTTCAGTTAACTAATTAAAAGACTTACATTTTCTTTTGCGTGCTTTTTCTAGTTATTTGTATGGAGAATTCTTTTGTTCGATCACTTTCTGTCTTCTGTACTTCATACAGTTCCGAACTTGCTGAAGAATTCTTCTCAATAGGTTGCATTGGAACAGGAACCTCATATCTGTTTTTTTTATCACCCAGTATCTAAATGAAAACAATAGACCAATATATCAGTTGTTGTAAACATGCATAATTATGATTTTATATTTCTAATCAAAGCACGAAACAGGTGTTAAGGACATTAAAAATGTATTGAGTCGTGTCGTGGGAAAACCAGGCTTATTGCATGTGCATAAAGTGTTGTCCCAGATCAGTATTTGTACTGCAGTCTGCTGTAGGTGGAAAGTGCGGGATGGGCATCAGCATTAAGACCGGTTTTCCCACAACACGTCTCTATTATGTTTTGTGATTGCAGTTTCCATCAACACTTACAAGAGGGACGATATAGCCCCAGGTTGCTCGTCTCAGTTTCATGAGTCATTATGGCTTGCATAACTTTAATAACATGTTTAGAAATGTTGGATGTCCAATGCTTATCATGGATGACAATGATGGACCACTGACAGCCACTTTTTTTAATGAAACAAAATTATTTTAGAAATTTTGGTAGATGACCCAAGAAGCATTTCTGTGAAATAATTTTGAAATCCAGAAGTGGTTTCTGACAAAAAGGTTTTCAAAGTCAAAGTAAAACACCATAAAATGCACAGTTTTATGTGAAGATATTAAAAATTTCATGTTCATTCTATGTTTGAAGTCTTATTCTAACTTCACATAATATAATGTTATGAGATTAGTTCCTGACACCCAACAGACAAAAAGACATGACTGATATGTACACTGATTATAAGATGCCATAATGTTTGTATTTTGATCCAGTCGTCTTTCATTACAAATCAAATTTTGTTTTTGTATGAAGTATCATCAGAATCAAGAAAGCTGCATACCTTTATGTGTAAAATAGTGTCTGTAAGGCTTTCAATCTGAACAAGGAGATCGTAGGTATCATTCCCAAACATGGTGTCTGATGTTTTCTTGTTTAGTTTGACCAGACTTTGGTCAGAAGTTATTCTGTTGTAACCATATGCCGTCCTGAAAACAACATTCAATGTTTTACATAAAAAAATAAAACATCTTTAGCTGGAGCTTCAAGGGACGTGTTCACAATCAGTTGACATTAAAATTCATGTACAGATAGCTAATATTGAAGCATTGCTAAGCAAGATGATCTGAATATTAAAACAAATGACAAAAATTAACTTTCATTTTTTGTATGAAATAAAGTCTGCAGTCCGTAGGGTTAATACAAATATATGAGGCATGTTGTGGTAAAACCGGGCTTAATGCATCTGCGTAAAGTGTGCAGTCCGCACAGGCTGATACAGGACGACACTTTCCGCTTTTATAGTATTTTCTGTATCAGGTAAGTGTCTTCTAAACATATATCCACTGTAGGCGGAAAGTGTCATACTGGATTAGCCTGTGCGGACTGCACCGGCTGATCCGGGATGACACTTTACGCACATGCATCAAGCCCTGTTTTCCCATGACATGCCTCATATTGATACATAATCACACTAAAGTAAATGGGAAAAACATGAACACTTACATGTCTCAAATATACAAAAAAAATTAGTTAAACCAATATACAATGCATTTTTATTTTAAATAGTAGTCTACATAAATATTTTCATGGGTACCAGAATAGCAGTAGTACTAGAAGTAGTCAAATTGTATATCTACAAATGAAATGATCATGTTGAGTGGTTATAGACAAGTGTCAAATAAAACAGGGTTAATTTTACAATGATACATGTACTTGAATAGTTCAGTGAGACACAGTTAATAGATTGAGTGTGGTTAATTTTACAATGATAATAGTTAATAGGTTGAGTGTGGTTAATTTTACAATGATATTTGCAAAGTGCAGTGAAACATGGTTAATAGGTTGAGTATGGTTGTTAATTTTACAAATGTTGAGTGTGGTTAATTTTACGATGATATTTGCAAAGTGCAGTAAAACATAGTTAATAGGTTGAGTAGGGTTAATTTTACCATGATACTTGCATAATGCAGTGAAACATGGTTAATAGGTTGAGTAGGGTTAATTTTACAATGATATTTGCAAAGTGAAGTGAAACATGAGTAATAGGTTGAGTAGGGTTAATCGTACAATGATATCTGCATAGTGCAGTGAAACATAGTTAATAGGTTGAGTATTGTTAATTTTACAATGATATCTGCATAGTGAAGTGAAACATGGTCAATAGGTTGAGTAGGGTAAATTTTACGATGATATTTGCAAAGTGCAGTGAAACATAGTTAATAGGTTGAGTAGGGTTAATTTTACAATGATATCTGCATAGTGCAGTGAAACATGGTTAATAGGTTGAGTAGGGTTAATTTTACAATGATATTTGCAAAGTGAAGTAAAACATGAGTAATAGGTTGAGTAGGGTTAATCGTACAATGATATTTGCAAAGTGCAGTGAAACATAGTTAATAGGTTGAGTGTGGTTAATTTTACAATCATATTTACACAGTGTAATGAAACATAGTTAATAGGTTGAGTAGGGTTAATCTTACAATGATATTTGCAAAGTTTAGTGAAACATAGTTAATAGATTGAGTGTGGTTAATTTTACAATGATATCTGCATAGTGCAGTGAAACATGGTTAATAGGTTGAGTAGGGTTAATTTTACGATGATATTTGCAAAGTGCAGCGAAACATAGTTAATAGGTTGAGTAGGGTCAATCTTACAATGATATTTGCAAAGTTTAGTGAAACATAGTTAATAGATTGAGTGTGGTTAATTTTACAATGATATCTGCATAGTGCAGTGAAACATGGTTAATAGGTTGAGTAGGGTTAATTTTACAATGATATTTGCAAAGTGCAGTGAAACATGGTTAATAGGTTGAGTAGGGTTAATTTTACAATGATATCTGCATAGTGCAGTAAAACATGGTTAATAGGTTGAGTGTGGTTAATTTTACGATGATATTTGCAAAGTGCAGTGAAACATAGTTAATAGGTTGAGTAGGGTTAATCTTACAATGATATTTGCAAAGTTTAGTGAAACATAGTTAATAGATTGAGTGTGGTTAATTTTACAATGATATCTGCATAGTGCAGTGAAACATGGTTAATAGGTTGAGTAGGGTTAATTTTACGATGATATTTGCAAAGTGTAGTAAAACACGGTTAATAGGTTGAGTAGGGTTAATTTTACAATGATATCTGCATAGTGCAGTAAAACATGGTTAATAAGTTGAGTGTGGTTAATTTTACAATGATATTTGCAAAGTGCAGTGAAACATAGTTAATAGGTTGAGTAGGGTTAATCTTACAACGATACTTGCAAAGTTTAGTGAAACATAGTTAATAGATTGAGTGTGGTTAATTTTACAATGATATCTGCATAGTGCAGTGAAACATGGTTAATAGGTTGAGTAGGGTTAATTGTACAATGATATTTACACAGTGCAATAAAACATAGTTAATTGTTTGAGTATGGTTAATTTCAAACTATTTGCATAGTGCAGTGAAACATAGTTAATAGGTTGAGTGTGGTTAATTTTACAATGATATCTGCAAAGTGCAGTGAAACATAGTTAATAGATTGAGTGTGGTTAATTTTACAATGATATCTGCAAAGTGCAGTGAAACATAGTTAATAGGTTGAGTGTGGTTAATTTTACAATGATATCTGCAAAGTGCAGTGAAACATAGTTAATAGGTTGAGTGTGGTTAATTTTACAATGATATCTGCAAAGTGCAGTGAAACATGATTAATAGGTTGAGTGTGGTTAATTTTACAATGATATCTGTATAGTGCAGTGAAACATGATTAATAGGTTGAGTGTGGTTAATTTTACAATGATATCTGTATAGTGCAGTGAAACATGATTAATAGGTTGAGTGTGGTTAATTTTACAATGATATCTGCAAATTGCAGTGAAACAAAGTATACTTACTGTTCTTCCGACCTTGTTTAATAAATCTTTAGGTCAAACAATCACATACTACTTTTTAGGCTTAATATATTTATGTAAAATATGTACAGTCATTCTTAAGTACCACAAGAAAGTCTGATTAGCATATTTTAAATGAGTCTCTTTGAGTGAACATGAGTATGTCTTTCTCCTGAATAACTCATATTTGTATTTGTATATAGATTATAGAATATTGCAAAACCATTTTGCAGCATGACACTAATTTTCATCGATTTCATGGGCAGAACAATCCATAAATTTAAAATTCATTTGCCTATAAATGAACAAAAATATATTTCATGAAATCTGACATTGTCATTTTTTCCCAAAAAAGAAAATAACATGCCTGTGAATATACATGTTAATGGTTTTGCAGTATTACATTTGTCCACTTGGCAATGGTTCTGCATTGGTTCCCATACACTTATCTTCACTGACAATCCACGGTAGAAACTATGATTGAAATTTCCATAAATTATGTCCTACCTGTTAAAGTAACATGATGGAATGAACGGCAAAGCGTTGCTTGTATCGTAGATACAACTTCTGCTTTTGCACATTGTTGCTGTTACTTTATCATTAGTGAATTCTGGGTAACAACTTAGGCGCTGCATTTCATCCTGTGTTGGCTTTCGGTACTCCCTGAAAGAGAGCAACAAGAAATCCACAAAATTCAGAATAATGAAATATGCTATTCACATTACTCAATGACCATGCACTTAAAATGTGTCTAAGTCATGATCTCTGGTAAATAGTAGTTTTTGGACCTATGTCAAATGTAAAACAACTAAGGGCAACTGAATGCCTGTGTTCAAACAATGTTAAACAAATAAATGTGACAAACATTTTATTTTCACACACAGAAATGCTAAACTGAGGTAATCTGAAGTAAATATAACACCATATTATTATGAACAAAATATAATAAGATTATGCACAAAAATGGAAATTAAGACATAGAACGAGAAAAGGTACAGGATGCTTGCTAAACAGAAGCATTGTTGAAAGTTAAAACGATTCTTTGTTATCTGGCAATAGTGTGAGTTCACACTATTTATGCTTTAAATTAGGTTTATAAACAGTTTAGCATAATTTATTATTACATAAGAGCAAAAAAATGTATACATGTATTGAATTTCAAAAGATATTCAACATTTTCTGCGTAGATCAGCCCAGAAGGGCAGCAGGCGGAACCATAAAGGAGCGGGCTGCTAAGGGTGCAGCACCCTTTTATTTCACTCCAGATATTCCCTACCTCCATTCCATGGTGAAGTCTGCTGTCATTGGAAGTTGAAGATTGTTCACTTCTAGCACCTACATGAAAATAAACCAGATGTAAATTTCATTTTTGAAAACAAAAAAAAAGAGCTCAACTGGCCCATACTGCTTACCTAATTTAAGGTATCAAATGTATATGCAACAGTATATAATGTCTTAGAAATATAAAATGATCAAGGCTTTAATAACATGGAATATAAGGGTATGATTAATACTAATTGTTTCATTACACACAAGGTAAAGAAAGGTGGGTCTGGCACAAATCAAGGAATGTAAAACAAATGATTAAAAAAAGAAAATATTCCTGCTGTAATTTATTGTTTATAATTAAACAGAAAAAAAACATCATAAAAAAACCTACCATGTTGGTTTGATTATATGTAAAGTTATGGTGGGCCTGTGAACCGATGTACACAACAGTGACACGTGTCCTCACGCCCATGACCTTGACCTTGCCAATGTGACAGTCATCCATGCTGCCACCCATGTTGTGTTCAACTGTCATGTGCAGTTTATTCTGGAAATATAACAGTAATATGTCAGTTCTAACTAAACAATTTTTCTAACTATTTTGGATGTGACTTTTGCTCTAATAATTTGGACATATAGAGGATATTTGTTTGTTTTCGGTGTGATAACGCGGTATATCATCAATGGAAAGGGAGACAATTAATATTTTCACGAGCGCTTGCACAAGTGAAAATATGTAAATTGTCTCCCTTCCCAGTGATGATATAACGTTTATCACACCGAAAACAAACAAATTTTCTTTTTATTTTATGCTGTTGAGTATTTTGTTTACATTAAAAAAACGTAGTCCTGCACTGTGAGTGATATAGGGATATATCTCACTGATATTTGCCTATATTTCACTACTTAGCATAAAATAAAAAGATTTATCTCATTGATATTTTTCTATATTTTACCACTTAGCATAAAATATAATTATTTATTCAAGTAGCAAACTATTTCTTCAACTAATAAAGCTCAAAAGCCATGCTATTGATGTGTGGTTTAATAAAAATAATATTCTTAAACAATCTGCAACTCTAGTGATATATTTCATTCATAACTTTCAGGATTTGTTGTGGTAACTTTGGAGTTGTTTCTACTAAAAAACAAATGGGCTTACAATTCATATCTTTGTTGAAATAAATACTGTTAGAATTGTTGAAATAAATACTGTTAATGTCTACAAAATTATATAAGACACTGTTTTAAGACAAAGTCTGTGTAACCTACACTCAGGCTGGAGAATCTTGCATAGTAGTACTGATTCTTCTCATATGTATCTGAAAGAAAAATCAAGATTTAATTGTACATGAATTATTCTGTGTTATCAGTTTCAATATATTATAACACACAAAAAACTCTACAGCTACAATACTACAAAGTCATTAGTGAACAACGAAAGAGTTTATTGTTAGCCCATTTTGTACCAATGACATTAAATTATGACTGTCAAGGGTAATGCAGCAGATCAACATACCAATTGAGTCCCCATCATCCCAGAACAGGTCTCCATCTGCCAGGTATCCTCGGCCGCCATTTTCAGAATCCTTCAAAGCCACAAGCAATGTGAATGGGTTCTTGCGACTGAAAAATACAATTAGTAGTATTACTTAGGGAAGTACAGTCCAAAGAAATACCATGAATAGGCCAAGTATCAAGACATATTTAGTTTAATATAACATACAAATGAAAATTTTTTGCCATTTCATTAAGTAGTGTGTGGTACAATTTTTACTTTCAAGACCACATTATTTGTTTATATGTTCAAGAATGTTTGTGTATATGTTCACAATACATGTACATTGCCTAATGTCTAACTCTGTGCACTTATATTTATTGTTATAATGAAATCTTGCTATGATATTTAATATTGTCTTGATGTCATGTGGACCATTTACTTTATAACCTAATAACTGCATAGTAAGAGACACACACTCTGCCAGCAATCTCATTAAAATAAAATCTGAACATTGTTAGGATCTTAATTTCATGCATAGTTTTTGCGATTTATACCACAACATTTTGAAGGCAACAATTTGATTGGCTCCTGAAAAGATCATCTGAACGTGACCCCTAATGCATAGTTATCAGATCCAGTCAGCAGATAATATAGTAGCGTCAGACTGGAGATGATTTTAATGAGAGTAACTCTGCCTCCAAAACCAAACAGGCAGTCATATATACCTGAAGTGTGTGTTGTTTGCATGTTCTTGAAGGGGGAGAATGTGCCCTGCCCGCACGTGCAGGGGGATAGGGGAATTGGGCTCCACTGGCTGCCTCATATAGCCCTGGGTAGTGTGTTCCTTGCCCTGGGGAGAATAATGGGGTGAAAGTCATCAGGAGCAATGTCATTAGTTTGTTTTGATGCAATGAAATATACATAAAATGATAACAAGAAATAACAAGAAAGAAATAAATAATAACCAAAAAACAAGTACATAAACTTTGTGATTGTGGTTACTGACATTATATATTAGCAATTAAACAAAATAATAGTTATGCATTGATGTTTTATTTATAGTTTTATCATATACTAGTATTATCAGTTAATTAATGAAAGGCGGCCTACAAGTACATGTTTTTGTTTCAGATTTTTTAATAAAAACTTAAGATATTTTCAAATGAAAAATGTGTCAGTACTGAAATTTTATTATAATAAGAAATTTAATTGATGGAGAAGTTGTTGAATGAATACAACTCAACAGTTGAGACTTACAGTGTACCAGTCAAACCATGGACCCCTGGGCACATATATGTTGATGGCTGTTTGTCCCTGGAAAGGAGAACAATATCTTAAGGTTTAGGCTCAAATCTGTCTGCTGAGAGACTGCATGGGGCACTTGTGTAAGCCGTATGACTAACTTGCTGCACTGTATGGTTGCTGCAAGACAAGGGGCCGGGCCGGCTAGTGCAGTTGGTTGAGCGCAGGACTGTCAATCCGAGGTTCGTGAGTTCACTCCCCGGCCTGCCACATAACTTGTGTGGGGATTGGTCATGAAATAATTTCTATGGCCGTTCTCCCCTACCTCTGATTCAAGTAGGGCAGTTGTCAGTTTCTGGTATAAGTATGTGCACTTAGTACTGGTTAACCGCTTAGTTCGGCTAAGCTTGCCCAGGAAAAAGGTGAGTAGGTTAACTGACCGCCGTTAGTTATATGACTGAAATAAATACTGTTAAGTGTGGTGATTGCACAGCCACCCTTTGGTGACATGTTTTGTGCAAATATCTGAGATTATAAGCATACTCTTGCAAAATGTTTTCCAAATGCAGTTTCGTGTTTAACAAACTGTAGAACGCTTTAAATTCGCGAGGACGAATATTCACGTTTTTCGCCCAAAATGATCCGTTTTTTTAATTCGAGTATGTGAATTGACCTAATAGGAAAATGAATATCGACTGCCACTAGTGTAATCCTACCTTGAATGAAAAATCATGTTATTTATTGGATCAAGTTATCATATCGATGATTTATTGATTATAAATTCACATGTAATTCTTAAACTAGCATCGAAAGCTTTTTTGTTCTGACTAAGCATGAAAAACGACAACGCACATTAACAATAGGTTATTTTCACAAATTTCCACACCTTTTCAGGTTTATCATACATTTATACGCGCAGGTTTTGAATTCATGAGGAACTAAAATCGCAAATATTAGCGAAAATAAAACCCACGCAAATAAAACCAGTTTTACAGTATATTACTATAATAGAGATACGTTGAAGTAAACTCAATAATTATCAACAATTAATAAATAATGTCATGATAAAAGTCATAAGTGACACAAATAAGTGTAGATTTTTTTCTACAAAAAAAACATGTTTTTTTGCTGCCAAGATGCCACTGCTCTCTCGCAGTGACTATGCAAACACCTTGCGGTGACCACGCCATAACCAAGAATTGGCGTGGCCATGCGGCAACATTAAAAGTAATTCACAACCGTACGGTTCCCGTATGGTCACTGTTTGACAGTCGAAAGGTAAGTGTGCAATTTGCACAATACCCTTGCAAACGGTGACCGCACAATACCCCTGCAAAATTCACATGGTTTTCTTAACACTTGCATTTGTCCTGTGGCCTCAAAACCATGCAGTTGATTTGCAGTCTGCAGAGACCACAGTGGGTTGATCGAGGCTTAATACCGGTATTACAGTTCTCAATTGTTTTTACAAACAAGATAATCATGTTTAATACAAATGTAATGCTTCAATATTAATTCTCTGTAAATGCTTTTGTAAATTGTATTGTTGGCCAAACATCTGTATGCCATTTTAGTTTAAGAATGACTATGGTCGACTTAGGTCCATGACGAAGAACAGTTTACCTCATATAATATTGGAGAAATCATAAGAGCTGGTCCCCAAAGGAACTGTTTGTCAATATCGAAGGTGGCTGTGTCATCAGCAAATCTGGAAACAGAGTATACCTTGTACATATTGGAAATAGGAAACTGATTTTACAGTCAAATATTTAATAACCCCCACCCCCAATTAGTAATTCCTAGTCTTTAAGAAAGGGCAACACAAAATGCACCTTTGGATATATGACACAATATGTAACAACAGTAACACCATACACATCTTAATACCAATATTTCAAATTTTTCTTCATGTTCTGATGTAGAAGCTTATTGTTTGTTGTGATTTATTGTTTGTATGGCAACATCATTTTACAAATTACATTTTGAACAAAAAATATTCGTAAAAAAAAAATACATACTCGTGGTGTAGCGGCCTAATGACTGTATTGCCTCTGACGTGGGCATGGTGGAACAGCGTATACAAATATGGGAGCAGCCAGTATCTGGTTTCCATGGCAACCTTTGATGCTTCTGCCACGCCTGTCTCAGGAGCGAAGCTTCCTGGGTCTTGACGCTGCAATCAATAAATGGGATCTATGGTGCTTCATGCGTATACTGGGTATACCATCTACCGGTGTGTTAAGCTTTAAAACGCGCTAAAATACGACTAAAATTATATTGATACTGTAGAATAGGGAATGATATTTATGCTATTCATGTTACCGTTCATAATTTAGAACTTTCATACGATTTTATATTTTCATAAGTACGAAAGTGACTTCTAACCCAGGGTCGGCCATTTTGTTTTACGACAAACGTATCGATTACCGGAGTAACTGTAATTATCTCCCTTGTTTCATGATCAGCTGCTGTACTAAACCTCTCGTTTATATGACTTGCATGAAAGCAATTATTGAAAAAAAACAAAAACATTGTTTCTGAATATATTTGACTATGCTTTTAATGTTGTTTTTTTTTCAAGGTATAATCAGGATGTTATATATAATAATATACATCAAAATCAGAAAAAGATATAAATATGAACAATATGGCAATATCTCATGTAATAAATTCACAAATTTTATCTATTTCTATAAGAGACTAAAACTTTCACAGTCTCTAGTAAAAATGCCAGATAGAGCAATGCGGCCATAAGAACTGACTGCCTCGCCTCGACCATACTCGGCATATCTCGGATTACACCGATAGACAGTATACACCAGTAGACAGTATACACCAGTAGACAGTATACACCAGTAGACAGTATACACCAGTAGACAGTATACACCAGTAGACAGTATACACCAGTAGACAGTATACACCGATAGACAGTATACACCGATAGACAGTATACACCAGTAGACAGTATACACCAGTAGACAGTATACACCAGTAGACAGTATACACCAGTAGACAGTATACACCGATAGACAGTATACACCAGTAGACAGTATACACCGATAGACAGTATACACCGGTAGACAGTATCCTGAGTATACTTGCAAAAAAGGTTTTATAAATAATACAAAATAAGTTGCTACGAGAGAGCACTTAGAGAGCGCAGATTTTGCCAAGGCAATTTGCCCCTTCTCCCAATAACAAAGTATTTATAAACAAGATTCTGTGTTCGATAAACACACATGCCCTAGTTGGTGCTGGACAGCCCATTTCTTAGTCCAAATTAGGTCAAGGTCAAGGTCGGGGGCAGGGTACAGATGGTGATCTGGATCACCACCCAAATCTTATCATTGAGTTCTCGTTCATTGGCCCAATTCCCACCATAGTCAGTTTTGACATCATTTAATGGAATAAAATGTGTTGCCATAGTTTCAACATTATGTTTTTCTGTTACCATATAGTTGATGCCATTGTGGTTTCTGCTGAAGGTGTAGAAAGCGCCAAGTTGCATCCAGCGTTTACAGAGCTCTGGTGTTGTGTTTTCCATGAAACCACAAATGTCCGCACCAATCTGAAATGATCAATCACATGATAACACAAATTATTTAATTGGTGAAAATGTGGATTATTTTTTTTAAGGATAAAATCATCAAACAAAACTTGCTGATGAAAAATGAAAAATGATCATTAAAACATTATCTCATCTCTTGAAGACAATATATATATGATTTTCTAGTTATTGTTTAAAATATTTCAATATGAAGGAACCCAAAAAGCTATGTATTGAACAAGAGCTGTCGGAGGACAGCGCGGTCAACTTTTCTTGTGCTTGTCAGAGTTACTGACATTTTTTTTCTAAAACAAGAAACATAGAAATTCCATGGAAACCAAATTTTTCAAACGAAATCCATTAAAGTCAGCACATCAATAAATTTTTAGTGATGGTGAACTTGACCTTGAACCCACCAACCCCATATCCAATCCCAAGCGAGGTCTCGAAATAAAGTATCTTCTCAAGCTATTGAGCGAAAACTGTTTTTCTGTTTTTAGTAACGGTGACCTTGACCCCACCCATCCCATATGCAATCCCAAGTGAGGTCTAGATATAAGATATCTATGTATAAAGTTTCATTAAAATATCTCAATGTCTTCTCCAGCTATTGAGCAGAAACCGTTTTTTATTTTTAGTTACGGTAACCTTGACCTTGATCCCAACTCCCTATATGCAATTCCAATTGAGGTCTCGATATAAGGTATCTATTAAGTTTCATTAAAATATCTCAATGCATTCTCAAGTCATTGAGCGGAAATGTTTTTTCTATTTTTAGTAACAGTGACCTTGACCTTGACCCCACTCACTTCATATGCAATCCCAAGCGATGTCTCAATATAAGGTATCTATGTATTACGTTTCATTAAAATATCACAATGTGCTCTCAAGTTATTGGACGGCAATTGTTTTTCTATTTTTAGTAACAGTGACCTTGACCCCACCCACCCCATATGCAATCCCAAGCGAGTACTCGCTATAAGGTATCTATGTTTGAAGTTTCATTACAATAGCTTAATCCCTTCTTGGGTAGAGAGCGGAAAAGACAAGTTGAGAAACTAGCTTACCCAAAAACTTGAACCTATCTAAATAGCTTATATGTAAAATTTCTAAGTGTAACAAGGCCCATAATTGTGCCAAATTTCGAACTAGAGTTACCAAACTTGGCCTCTAGGTTCATATTAATGGTGGAATAAATGTTTGAAGTTTGAATGAAATCCCTCAAGCCATTCCTGAGAAACTAGCTTACCAAAAAACTAGCTTGGACGACGACGCCAATGCCGACGCCAGGGTGAGTAGAATAGCTTGCCTTTTTTTTGAAAAGTGGAGCTAAAAATGGTAAGTCTTCTGGGTACTTACATATGGTATACCGAAAAAATTGAATTCCAAGGATCCTGCAAAAGAGATTAGTGAAAATATAATTACAAACACAGCTTCTGGGTGTGTAAAGTGGTTGACATTTCAAGTTTCCATTCCACCGATAAGGTATTTAGACTTGAATACTTCAAAAACATGTACTGGTACCATACACTAATGACAATGCAGATGCATCAGTGTTTTAAAATTATAGCCAACTGAACTAAAAACAAAATTATCAATGTTAATCGTTTCACAGATAACTGCAAACAAATATGTGTTATTATGACAATAAACAGGAAATCTTTGACACAGGGTAATATAAAAAACATAAATAACCTATAACACACTTTAAGACATAACATTATTGATGATAAACTTACATGTTGAATCATACAATTTGACTTTTCCACCCAAAGTCTACATTAGCATTTTAAGTTACAAAATAAATCATACTTCACCATCAATTTTCCTTAAGGCCCTGTCACACTGTGGAGAATTTGAGCTTGGAGTGTTGTATGAGTTCTCGTAGCTCAAATTCGCCACAGTGTGACAGGGCCTTTAAGCACTTACCTATGATTGATCTCTGAAGATCCTTCCAAGCACTGTTGTTATCGCCCAGCCAGTGGCCGCCATATTTCCCACTGCCCGGGAATGTCGAGCGAGATATGACGATGCTTCTCTCCCCTGTTGCAGCACGCACAGCGCTGATGAGTATAAAAATATTTCTGTCATATTATTTATTACTGCATTACAATGAATACATTTGTTATTAGTTAGAATCAATTTAAATCAATGTAAGAGTGAAACACTCAAAATACAGTCATGGGATCAACAATTATGTCAAACATGAGCACAAACAAAACCAAATATATGGATAATATTTGATGATTTTGGTGGATGATCAAATTTTATTTCACAAGTGGTTATAGAAACAAATATTTTCATAAGTGGCGTTTAATCATTCACCGAAATCAATAAATTTCCTTTTTATTTTGTGTTTTTGACAATAAATAAATGCAATTGCCTGTGATTCATTTAAACGCCACAAGTTTGTGTATTCTGACAGTATAATTAATGTCATAAATGATTCCAAAATTGTCGCTCATTAATACAGTGGAAATTTAGTGCCACACTTTCTGCGTCATTGTCACCAAATGATATTTTTCTTGAATTTTATAATGTGTTTTCCGTAAACACATTTATGTTAATAATGTATATTTATATAAAATTGCCATGGGAGGTAAACCACTACTAATATTCTTTTTATAGAAAAATAATCTGTTCTCTGTTATATTTTCAATGCAGAGAAAATATAATATTTTATATTTTCACTGTTACCAGTGCAAATACCAAATTTTCTTTCACCAGTAAAATTCAAAATTTCACTGAAAAGCATATCAAGGGGTGAATGCGAAACTGGTGTGACATATCTGTCAAAATCACTTTTGTGCATAATTGTGTAGGAAAATATCTTGCCCATCTACTATAATCATTATAGTATTCTCATTTTTAGAATATTTATAATAATCAACATCCAAGTAGTTTCAATATGGATGATGCTGATGTCCTACATAATGATGTTAATATTGATGAACTGGATTGTGCCTTTACGACTGACGAGATTATTAAAACTATCTCTTCCATGAAAAGATTCAAACGTTGTGATTTGTCAAAGAATGTAGCTGACTTTTTCATAGATTGTGAAGAATTTATTCCCCTTATCTTGCAAAAATAATCAACTTTATATTTGAAAACAATATTTATCCTGAGGAATGGACTAAAGGAGTCATTGTTCCTATTTATAAAAGGGGGACCATTTCCACCCAGGAAATTACAGTGGAATAACTCTTGTAAATATTGTTGCTAAAATATTCTCAATATGTTTAATTAAGGTCACAATACATTAAATAAATAAGAGATGTAGGGTTGTACTCTCTAAATAAATCAACAAGTTTAACTCGAAGACGTGTTTATAGGTTTAGACACTTGCTTTGATATTCTTTTTTGGAGATGTTGGTAGGGTAAGCATTGGTATGCACAAATAAATCACTTATTACAGGGGAATAACTCTTGTAAATATTGTTGCTAAAATATTCTCACTATGTTTAATTAAGTTCACAATACACTAAATAAATAAGAGATGTAGGGCTGTACTCTCTAAATAAATCAACAAGTTTAACTCGAAGACATGTTTATAGGTTTAGAGACTTGCTTTGATATTATTTTTTGGAGATAATGGTAGGGTAAGCATTGGTATGCACAAATAAATCATTGAAAATGTTTTAAGATTGGAGACTACAGTATGACACTTGCGCTGAGGCGGGTTACATTCAACTAGAAAGTAGCCGCTAAAACAAAGGTGATAAACAGTCAACTTTGTTTAGTGTCGAGTTCTTTCTTACATACCACATGACATACCATTTTTATTGCTTAAATCAATTCAGCTTAGAATGCTCTTTAAGAAAATGTATGGTTATCAGGGTCCCTATGTGCAAAATGTTGCATTTATGTTTGGTTAAAGTTATCTCATTTACATTAAATTACATAAGGATAGGAATTAGTATATTGTAACCTAAACACAAAACAGGGAGCGGCACTAAAGGGGCAATGTGTACATAAAATCACCATGTTAATGTTTGGTTTTATTGGCTGTAATAAGTTTCATGGAAAACATGTGATAAATATCATGATTTTAATGTGCATTACGATTTTTACAGCGAAAACCGCTTTTTCGAGTTTAAAAAAAAAAAAAGTACGGAAACCCGTCTTGTGGATCTTGCAGCACACTAAATCATCTAAAACCAAAAATGAACACGTTTTATACAATATTTATCTATATTGCATTAAAGTATGTAAACATATGCTAGTATTTTGACTGATTTCTATGAATTAAGTACACAATTGACTCAGGCACCCCATATAATCAAAGTACTGAAAACGCAAGCCAGATTGCTTATCAGGCATCATTCTCAAATGCGTTTTCAAACATTTCTACTTTTTGGATCAGTGTGAAATTTTGCATGCACATTAGGAATATTTTAATAATGATGTTGAATTTTTTTTCGCGATATCAAAACTTTAAGTTGTCTTAAGAAATATAATTAATAAGTGGTGTGAATCAAACAAAGTATTTAATGATGCCCAATACGTTTTTTGAAATAGGTTGTAGTACCTCTGACTGCATTTTCCTGTTACATCTGTTAATTCAAAATGTTATTAATAGCAACAGCAAACTTTATTGTGCCTTCATTGACTATGAGAAGGCCTTTGACACAGTTATCCATGATGCACTTTGGCTAAAATTAATACAAACTGTTATTAGCTCTAATATGTTGCGTATGATAAAATTAATATATCAAAGTGTCAAAGCATGTATAAAAGATTCTTACACCATGTCTTATTCAGAATTATTTGATATCTCACTAGGGGTGAAACAGGGGGAGCCCCTTTCCCCTCTGCTATTTATATTATTTAGTAATGATGTAAAGGATAATCTAGATTTATCGAAAATGACTGACTCTGATATTAACATATTGTCAATATTTATGCTCCTATTTGCTGACAACATTGCCTTATTTACAACAAACCATGTTAGTCTTCAAAATCAATTACCGTAGATGCAATATATAATTACCCCCGGTACTCACTAAAAATTAATACAAGTAAAACAAGGATTTGTATATTTGAAAAACGAAAAAGTCATTGTAATGAGCAATGGTTTATTAATGGAGAAGTCATTGAAATAGTTGAACATTTTACATATTTAGGAATTAATTTCACACATACTGGCAACATGAAGACTGCTGTTCAAATGTTAGGTGATCAAGCTTTAAAAGCCTATAATAACTTACTATCGGTATTTAGTAGAGTTCATCTTGATGTTAAAACTAAGCTCCGTCTATTTGATTCATTGGTACTACCCGTTATTGTGTACACTGCTGAAGTTTGGTGTGTATACGATTTCAAAGAAATAAATAAACTACATCTGAGATTTTGTAAATATGTACTAGGGGTTAAGCCTCAAACGTCTAACGTGGCAATTGTGGGCGAACTAGGACGATTTCCATTAACTGTTTTATGCAAAGAAAGCGTACTCTATTCAAACAAGATTTTGTATATGAACTGTATGTTGATATTGTAAAACTGAAAAATATTGGAAAGAATTATCACGATTTAGACTCTCATCACATTCTCTGTATATAGAAACTGGTAGATATGAAAATGTTAACAGACAAGATAGAATTTGCAAATTATGTACCCAAAATGTAGTAGAAATGGAATATCACTTTCTCTTATGTTGTAGTGCATATAGAGAGCTAAGAATTAAATATAATATTCCAGCTAGTAGGCCGTCACTGGCCAAATTCAAGCTTATTATGTTAAATAGAAATAAAAAGCATGTAAATAATCTTGCAAAATATGTTTATTTTGAAATGAAAATAAGAAATGAACAATTACAAAATTACCTGCTTCTTAATAGTTAAATTTGTTTTATTGTCCAACACATTGTTGTAAAACCTTCATCTCAATTTCATATGTTAGATTGTTACAATGTGCAAATAATAAGTATCCATTCATGTATTTTGTATAAACCTGTACGTCTTGGCCATACTATGTAAATGCTATTTGTAAATGGCCCAAGGCAAATATGCCGATATGCCAATAAATCTACGATATAAAATTATTACTTGTAAAAACTTCAATTTAATAAACTGCACATTGTGTCAAATGGTGTAAATGCAGATATGGTTAAATATTGAACGCAAAACTGATCTAAGTGACTTCAATACATGGACACAGTTCAATTGTATTTTTTTAAATATTCCCTTAAGTTTTCAAATTTAAAGAGACAACAATATGTACTACCAAATACTCTTTATAATATAATAAATGCATAATATCAGATACAGTAAAAGAAAAACTGTAAAAAGACTGGTTCTTGTTAAACGTCAGTTACACGAGTTTCACGTTAAAATGCAATTGTTTTGGTTAATTATTTTTAATTTGCAAAATCTTTTACTCACTAACAACACTAATCAATAGAAAAAAAGTGACAGTATCATTAACAAGATTATTATTGTATTAACAAAAATATATATATACAATTGCAATACAATACGATAAAAATGCATACTTAGAAGTGAAATATATTTAAATACATATGGAAGAAATTTAGGCCCATAAATGTACGGTTATTTTTAAGCTTGAAGTCTTAAGAAATGATTAATTCTGAATAACTGCTCATTTGACCAGCAAAATTACTTGCAAAATTAAAATGTAATGTATTGATCCGTATTATATTCCAGTCATATTTGTATTTCTTTCTAATCAAAAGTTGATCAACATACTTGCAGCTGACGCTTGTCCATATTTACAACCAGTCTGTTTTTAATTCATATTCATATGGCTTATATACTTCTTATATATTTTAACTACCAGTTTTAAATTTATAAAATTTTTCAAACAAAACTAAGTGAAACTATGCTTTAAATTATTAATAAAGTGCCAAACACCTTAATACCCCAGTCATAGTATCATGTTATTGCACGCCGATTTAGTACGTATTTGACACTTACATATAAAAGAATGACTTTGGAAAATTTGTCTTTTATTTTTAATTGAAGATTTTAATGTACAGAAATTGCTAGTCAATGCAACATTAATTCAGTTTGTCGAATTCCCATGCCAAAAATGTTTGAACAAGTAGTTTATAATACAGTTTTTACTAGCAAAAAGTGTGAATTTTTATTAACTGGTCTATGTATTGACATTAAAAAATCAAAATATAATTAAAGACTTGTTTATATAAACATTCCTCAATTAGCACTATTGTCAAATAAGAATATGCATTTGATCTGGATTTATTCACTACTAAATTCTATATGTAAAAAACAATATGACATGCTGCCTCAAAAGCAAATTTGGATGTTGAGTTTAATTATAATGCTATTAATACAACTTAAATCAGACCATGTTAATAAATAAGAATAATTTCTTAAGAACAACTATGTGCAGCACTGTGAGGTTATCAATCATGTACATTTATATTAAGAGAACCAACAATGCCTTTATTTTACCAATTTTTGGGCAAATTAAGTGTCACTTCCTTCTGCTCAGGAATAAATTTCTTTTCAATGTTCATTGTTGGATTATGTTTTTAAGTTTAAACTTACATTAAATATCCAACAGCTTATCATGGATGTCAGCATGTGCATAACAATTAGATGACAAGAAGAAAACAGTGAATAATTCAGGTTAAAATCTGACATTACTCTATGTGAGAATCTTTTTTTTATGTGACATCCCTGGCCCTGTCTCCCACTGAAATGAGGACCAATGGTAAAGTTATCTCTGCAATTCAAACATTTTGAACAATTCACTGTTAAAACCCAACATGTATAGTTGTAATAAATCACTGGTAACGAGATATTTGAGATAAACAAATTTAGAATATAGTTGCATCATTTAAAAGTAATGTTTATTTTTTCTAAGTAATTTTTTTCACCAACAGAGCCGTATGTTGCACATTCTTTGTTTAGGAAAATATTTGTAAACTTCTGTCAAACTTATATTTTTGATTATTTATTTTGAGATACGGATCAATTTAATATACTTTGAGTAGTTAAAATTGCACTGAACAAAATGTGTTCTTTTACAAAATTCATGTACTTGTACATTACAAGAAATTTGCATTGAAACAATTATGTTTCCCCTGTATTTTGTGTAAAAAGTGGAATTTACATTTGTTTCATGATGGGAAACAATATTTTAAAGGACAATTACATTGTACTATCAAGTATGCCAAATATGGTTGTTTTAACTGTAAGTTTATTTAGTAAATGTTGCACTTACACTTCTTTCGCATTAAATGGTTTTGACATTTTTACAGAACTTTCAGCGTGAAACTGGTCTAAGTAACATTTATGCAAATACCGTATCTCTTTTCATTTCATTGATATACATAGAACAGAAACATGTGGTAGTGACAAATGTTATTCTGTGTTTGTAATCAATAGTTTCCTATGCAAATTATTGTTTTGGTCAAATAATACAGTTTTTTGCTTCTCCTGTAAAATTTCACAAATTTCACTTACACTAGTTTCGCGTTAAGCCCTTGATATATTACAATAACTAGAACTCGGCGAGTCGGATGTATCGCCTGATGCCAGATACCTTACGTGAATCCAATGAAGAAGCGCTTAAGGTTAATGCTCAAATTTGTGTTAACAGATTTATTGAAATCTTCAAAGCACTGCACTCTGGCTAATTGCAAAGAAAAGACTAATTAAAACCCAAAATGCGACACAAAAATAAGTATGAAAATAAACAAAGGGCAATAACTCTGAAAGTAGTAATGGTTCTTGTGCACTGCACTTCTCCTCAATGAGATCTACCTATGAAGTTTCAAGTTGATAGCTTTCATAGTCTTAGGGTTATGCTCCAGACAAAAATTAAATATGAAAATAAACAAAGGGCAATAACTCCAAAAGTATGAGGTGCATAGTAATGGTTCTTGTGCACTGTACTTCCCCTCAATGAGATATATCTACCTATGAAGTTTCAAGTTGATAGCTTTCATAGTTTTAGAGTTATGCTCAGGACAAAAATTAAGTATGAATATAAACAAAGGGCAATAACTCCAAAAGTATGTGATGCAGAGTAACGGTTCTTGTGCACTACACTTCTCCTCAATGAGATCTATCTACTTATGAAGTTTCAAGTTGATAGCTTTCATAGTCTTAGAGTTATACTCCGGACAAAAATTAAGTATGAAAATTGAACAAAGGGCAATAACTCCAAAAGTATGAGGTGCAGAGTAACTGTTCTTGTGCACTGCACTTCCCCTCAATGAGATCTATCTACCTATGAAGTTTCGTGTTGATAGCTTTAATAGTCTAAGAGTTATGCTCCGGACAAGCGAAAGGGGATGCCGCCACCGACACCGCCGCTGACAAAAGTAACACCTATATGTCGCCTATTCAGGCGACACAAAAATATAATATTCAAGCACATATTTATGCTCAAAGAGTTCCTAAGTGCCAGGTCAATTTGTCCTTGCTATACACATGAATCCATATTGAACTTACTCCAGAGTGGGTGGGGTTTGACTCCAGCCGTATAGACTGTGCACGTCGTAGTGTTTGAACTCCCCGTGTTCGCCCTGCAGTGCCCGCATGCAGATCGTCTTCTCAGAAATCATTTTCAAATTGCCCGGATCATCGTGAGCAAAAGCCGCCACTAATATTAAATTATGAGCGTGATTAGTTGTGAATGTAAATTAAAGTAAAGGTTCTTTTGGTAGTTTTATTTAAGTATTGTGTTATGAAGGAAACAGACTTTACATGTATGTTGAATGTAGTCCATTAGGGCAAATGACAGTGATGTGTTATAATAGTTTTAAGTTATCGATGCTCGAATTACATAGTTGCACTATATTTGCAGCCAGGAGTAACAAATCATGTTTGCATAGTTTTTACGCTTATAAATTCAACACAATGATCCTTTACATACTATTGATCTGCCTAAAACATCCGTAACAAGTTTTTAAACTGAATATCTGTAGTAGATAATTATAGGAATATGAATTTAATCAACCAAAACCTTTACCTGAATTTTAAAAGTACAAAAAGGGACATAATTCTGCTAAAATGCCGGTCACAGTTAGGGACCTTGGCCAGGTGAACTTGTTGCACGCAAACTTTAACCTGAATTTTAAAAGTACAAAAAGGGGCATAATTCTACTAAATTGCAGGTCAGAGTTATGGGCCTTGGTCAGAGATATGTTCTTGTTGCATGCAAACCTTAACCAGAGCATTACGCCAAGGCCAACGAATGCGTGAGTAGAATAGCTCGGACTATTCGGTGAAAAGTCGAGCTAAAAATCAGAGAAGAACATCTTGTTTGTTTTTCACAGAATGAATCACAGAAGACTATTTCACTAATTTTTTTCTGACAACTTACTCGTCCTGTATGGAGGGTGCTCGTAATAATTGCCGGCCAATGTACAGTTCAGACTCCAGTATGGCCTGACCTCTGGTGGCCAGTTCCAGGGACGTTCTTCATTGGTACCAAAGTTGGCTGGCTCGTTCATGTCCTAAAAGGAGGAAAATCCCTGCTAACTGAACTGATATGTGTTGCATAATATAAATACGACCAATGCATGACACTTCTAATTTGTATTCTAAGCTAAAATACAATAACTAAATGTCCAAGGCAAATATCCATAATACCCTAAAGATGGGTTGTCACTGCACACTCACTTAGCTGAGGTCCCATATAGGAAATACCAGGTAATTAAAGAGTTAAATAAAGCAATTCCAGTTTATGAGTGTCAGGTCAATTTGTCAGAGGTATACAACTGATATTTTCTCTAAAATGTAGGTTCAAAACATACGAATGAAGTGTAACGAAAACTTACTATCCAAAGCCCATTGAATGTCAGGTTATGATTGTGATGTTTGACTATTAAGTCTTTCCAAACTTCCTTTGTGCTGTTCTTGAAGAAATCTGGAAACACCACTTTTCCAACTGGCCATACCTGGAATTAACACGGAGGATACTAGGTTGAATAAAGTTTATTTAGCAAGAATAGAAAATCTGAACCACAAACCTTGGAATGGTTCACAATTGTGTGCCAAGCATATACATTGATTTTTAATCAACACCTACGGTATATAGTATTTATTTATAAAGAAACTAAAGAAAACATACTAAATAACATAAAAAACTAAAATTATGCAGGAAAATCCAGAATGTATTCAACTGGGTTTATTTTGTCAATGTACACACAGTGACAAGATAAAGTGTATTTCTTTATATACAAGGTTTTTCTAGTTGTAAGGAATGTGGAGTAGAAATGGCACTCCTACTCAAGACATAAGTATATGAAAGTAAAATGAGCCAAGTTCACTTCAAGGAAGATTGGTTATCAGTTTTAAGGCAACGCTTAATCTGACAATCAGAGGTCATTCAAGAAATTCCTTAAAATGAATCAAGTGTGTAGTGTCCATAGAAATGACCGTAAAGAACAAAGATCTAGTATTAAGTCTACAAAGCATTGCACTTACAAGACACATTACATGTACGTGTTAAGACATTTACATGTAACGGCAAAATAAGAAATTGATAAAATTTAGTCTACAGTGAAACAAATGTAAAGATCAAGCATTAGTCTTGACTTGCACGATATAGCCAACAGTCTACAACAAAACTGACTTGCACGATATAGCCAACAGTCTACAACAAAACTGACTTACACGATATAGCCAACAGTCTACAACAAAACTGTCTTGCACGATATAGCCAACAGTCTACAACAAAACTGACTTACACGATATAGCCAACAGTCTACAACAAAACTGACTTACACGATATAGCCAACAGTCTACAGCAAAACTGACTTACACGATATAGCCAACAGTCTACAACAAAACTGACTTACACGATATAGCCAACAGTCTACAACAAAACTGACTTACACGATATAGCCAACAGTCTACAACAAAACTGACTTACACGATATAGCCAACAGTCTACAACAAAACTGTCTTGCACGATATAGCCAACAGTCTACAACAAAACTGACTTACACAATATAGCCAACAGTCTACAGCAAAACTGGCTTACACGATATAGCCAACAGTCTACAACAAAACTGACTTACACGATATAGCCAACAGTCTACAACAAAACTGACTTACACGATATAGCCAACAGTCTACAACAAAACTGACTTACACGATATAGCCAACAGTCTACAACAAAACTGTCTTGCACGATATAGCCAACAGTCTACAACAAAACTGTCTTGCACGATATAGCCAACAGTCTACAACAAAACTGTCTTGCACGATATAGCCAACAGTCTACAACAAAACTGTCTTGCACGATATAGCCAACAGTCTACAACAAAACTGACTTACATGATATAGCCAACAGTCTACAACAAAACTGTCTTGCACGATATAGCCAACAGTCTACAACAAAACTGACTTACACGATATAGCCAACAGTCTACAACAAAACTGACTTACACGATATAGCCAACAGTCTACAACAAAACTGTATTACACGATATAGCCAACAGTCTACAACAAAACTGTCTTGCACGATATAGCCAACAGTCTACAACAAAACTGTCTTACACGATATAGCCAACAGTCTACAGCAAAACTGGCTTACACGATATAGCCAACAGTCTACAACAAAACTGTCTTGCACGATATAGCCAACAGTCTACAGCAAAACTGACTTACACGATATAGCCAACAGTCTACAACAAAACTGTCTTACACGATATAGCCAACAGTCTACAACAAAACTGACTTACACAATATAGCCAACAGTCTACAACAAAACTGTCTTGCACGATATAGCCAACAGTCTACAACAAAACTGACTTACACGATATAGCCAACAGTCTACAACAAAACTGTCTTGCACGATATACCCAACAGTCTACAACAAAACTGACTTACACGATATAGCCAACAGTCTACAACAAAACTGACTTACACGATATAGCCAACAGTCTACAACAAAACTGACTTACACGATATAGCCAACAGTCTACAACAAAACTGGCTTGCACGATATAGCCAACAGTCTACAACAAAACTGACTTACACGATATAGCCAACAGTCTACAACAAAACTGACTTGCACGATATAGCCAACAGTCTACAACAAAACTGGCTTGCACGATATAGCCAACAGTCTACAACAAAACTGACTTGCACGATATAGCCAACAGTCTACAACAAAACTGACTTGCACGATATAGCCAACAGTCTACAACAAAACTGTCTTACACGATATAGCCAACAGTCTACAACAAAACTGTCTTACACGATATAGCCAACAGTCTACAACAAAACTGACTTGCACGATATAGCCAACAGTCTACAACAAAACTGACTTACACAATATAGCCAACAGTCTACAACAAAACTGACTTAAAAGATCTAGAAATCAGTCTATACAAAATCTTGACTTACAAGATCTAGCAAGCAGTCTATAACAAATCTTGACTTACAAGATCTAGCAAGCAGTCTATAACAAATCTTGACTTACAAGATCTAGAAATCAGTCTTTAAAAAATCTTGACTTGTAAGATCTCGCAAGCAGTTTATAACAAATATTGACTTACAAGTTATAGCAAGCAGTCTATAACAAATCTTGACTTACAAGATCTCGCAAGCTGTCTATAACAACTCTTGAATTACAAGATCTAGCAAGCAGTCTATAACAAATCTTGACTTACAAAATCCAACAATCAGTTTTTAACTACTATTGACTTACAAGAGTTAGCAAGCAGTCTATAACAAATCTGCAGTTACAAGATACAGCAAGCAGCCTATAACAAATCTTGACTTACAAGATCTAGCAAACAGCCTATTACAAATCTTGAATTACAAGACCTAGCAAACCGTCTATAACAAATCTTGACCTTAAAGATCTATTAAGCAGTCTATAACAAATCCTGACTTACCTGACTTACCAGATCTAGCAAGCAGTCTATAACAAATCTGCACTTACAAGATCTAGCAACCAGCCTATAACAAATCTTGAATTACAATACCTACTAAGCAGTCTACAACAAATCTTGACTTGCAAGATCTACCAAGCAGTCTATAACAAATCTTGACTTACAAGATCTAAAAAGCAGTCCATAACGAATCTTGAATTACAAGACCTAGCAAACAGTCTATAACAAATCTTGACCTTTAAGATCTACCAAGCAGTCTATCACAAATCTTGACTTACAAGATCTAACAAGAAGTCCAAAACGAATCTTGAATTACACATCTAGCAACCAGCCTATAACAAATATTTAATTACAAGATTTAGCAAGCAGCCTATAAACTGAATTACAAAATCTAACAAACAGTCTATAATGAATCTTGAATTACACATCTAGCAACCAGTCTATAACGAATCTTGAATTACAAGATCTAGTAATCAGCCTATAACAATTCTTGACTTACAAGATCTAGCAAGCAGTATATAACAAGGCTGCACTCAAGACAAAGCAATCATTCTGCAAGGAAACTGCCTGGCAAGATCTTCAAAGAAATATGTTATGAAAATGTCTTTAACAAGAAATCTACAACCTAATTGGCTGCAAGTCCTACTTTGCAAAGTAGGAGTCTGGCCTTCACAATGTAGCATATTGTCTTCCAAAAAACTGACTCAGATGATCTTTCATGTAGTCTACATAGAAACTGACTTATTATATATAGCATGTAGTCTACAAGGAAACTGACTTATAATATATAGCATGTAGCCTAGAAAGAAACTGACTTACAGGATATAACATGTTGTCTACAAGGAAACTGACTTACAGGATCTAACATGTAGTCTACAAAGAAACTGCCTTACAGGATCTAACATGTAGTCTACATAGAAACTGACTTAAAGGATATAACATGTAATCTACAAGGAAACTGACTTACAGGATATAACATGTAGTCTACAAAGAAACTGTCTTACATGATCTAACATGTAGTCTACATAGAAACTGACTTAAAGGATATAACATATAATCTACAAGGAAACTGACTTACAGGATATAACATGTAGTCTACAAAGAAACTGACTTACAGGATCTAACATGTAGTCTACAAAGAAACTGACTTACAGGATCTAACATGTAGTCTACAAAGAAACTGACTAACAGGATATAACATGTAGTCTACATAGAAACTGACTTACAGGATCTAACATGTAGTCTACAAGGAAACTGACTTACAGGATATAACATGTAGTCTACAAGGAAACTGACTTAAAGGATCTAACATGCAGTATTCAAAGAATCTGACTTACAGGACCTAACATGTTATCTACAAAATAACTGACTTACATGGTCTTATATTTAGTTTACAAAGAAACCGACTTAAGGATCTAACATGCTGCCTATAGAGAAACTGACATGAATTTCCAAGACCATGTATACTTTTAAATTAAACTGACTTACATAGCCGAGTAAGTCTGATTGTCCATTGGCACTATCGGGAGGTATGGACAATGTAGTATCCCACTTGATGCTGCTGTTGGTTTCAGTCATCCTGTTATAGGGCTCATAACCCGACACATTGGAGATCAAGGTGGGATCCTGGAGAGGAAGTATGAACATCATTGAATAAGTATTGTCGCTCAATTTATTTGAGGCGCGTCGTGGGAAAACCGGACTTAATGCATGTGCGTAAAGTGTCATCCCGGATCAGCCTGTGCAGTCTGCACAGGCTAATCCGGGATGGCACTTTCCGCTTTTATGGTATTTTCTGTTTCAAGAAAGTCTCTTCTAAACATAAATCCACTGTAGGTGGAAAGTGCCGTCCTGGATTAGCCTGTGCGGACTGCACAGGCTAATCCGGGATGACACTTTACGCACATGCATTAAGTCCGGTTTTCCCATGATGAGTCACATTTGTAGGTAGATGTATAGCTTGAAACATCAAATGTGATTATAACTGTTCATTAAATGCTAGGCTAGTTAGAAGAGAAAAATACATACATTAGGTACTATGAAAATATATTTATTGCCAAACATCCAGAACATTTATCGAAAACATGTCGTTCTCGATATTAAGAAATTTGCTACCGACAGACACAGCATCCATATTTATGTTTGATAAATAGATTTTAATATACAACCAGTTATTAGTTATATGGTTTCATTTCTAAAATACAATTATTTTTTTTGCATGTCCATAAACATTGACCAACGAATTTAACAAATTCTTAATAATATTCTTGTGCAGATAAATGAATATGTAATCCACAAACTGACCAATATGATAATGATACGCATGCCACCACTTTGTAGTTTCTTAAAGTAGTCGTTGAGTCCCGGGAAGTCCTTGCTGTTCACTGTGAAATCTCGTTGTTCATCCATGTGGTCAATATCTGCATACTGAACATCCTGTAATGTACATAGTAGCAATTTTTGTGAAATCTCGCTGTTCATCCATGTGGTCAATATCTGCATACTGAACATCCTGTAATGTACATAGTAGCAATTTTAGTGAAATCTCGCTGTTCATCCATGTGGTCAATATCTGCATACTGAACATCCTGTAATTTACAAAGTAGCAATTTTAGTGAAATCTCGTTGTTCATCCATGTGGTCAATATCTGCATACTGAACATCCTGTAATTTACAAAGTAGCAATTTTAGTGAAATCTCGCTGTTCGTCCATGTGGTTAATATCTGCATACTGAACATCCTGTAATGTACATAGTAGCAATTTTAGTTAAATCTCGCTGTTCATCCATGTGGTCAATATCTGCATACTGAACATCCTGTAATTTACATAGTAGCAATTTTAGTGAAATCTCGCTGTTCATCCATGTGGTCAATATCTGCATACTGAACATCCTGTAATGTACATAGTAGCAATTTTAGTGAAATCTCGCTGTTCATCCATGTGGTCAATATCTGCATACTGAACATCCTGTAATGTACATAGTAGCAATTTTGGTGAAATCTCGCTGTTCATCCATTGGTCAATATCTGCATACTGAACATCCTGTAATGTACATAGTAGCAATTTTAGTGAAATCTCGCTGTTCATCCATGTGGTCAATATCTGCATACTGAACATCCTGAAATGTACATAGTAGCAATTTTAGTGAAATCTCACTGTTCATCCATGTGGTCAATATCTGCATACTGAACATCCTGTAATGTACATAGTAGCAATTTTAGATTCTGGCTGGTATTTATACAGATGTTAAGTCAAATATATAGATAATATTAAAATTCTGATATTTTATAATAATTTTTTTCTGACAAAGAAATGCATTGTTTCAAGATTTGAACACAGAAGTTGAGATATAATTCCAAGCGTAGGGGTATTCAGTATTTGTCATGCAAATATTCCACAGCATAGTGTTTCAAACACAATTTCTAATTTTGAACTATTTTCAACTTAAGTAACGAACAACCTAAGAACCTTGATAAACATGGGCCCAGGTCATTATGTGGACTGTTATAAATAAAAACATTAGTTGTTACTGTAATCTGAGTCTATAAATGGATACCTGCCATGCAAATTCTGACTGCATTAGTATATATTTAAGATAATCTGAGAAGTGAAACGTAATAATTGTCAGCAACTTGATTTATATGTTTATATACAATACTTGTGTCAATATCATTAATAATTATTTCAACTTCCAAATGGGTAGGAAAATCACTGTAAAATGTTCTTATCCAAAAACATGGGTGGCATAGTTTGATATTGCCTTTCTTGTCCGTTTTTGACAAATGCTGTGTGCCACTTGTCTGCGCGTACAGTAATTATATAGCAAATTCTAGCAAAGTTTCCCTTGTCCTTAGACAAACTGGCCATTATGGACAACGGATTTCACCTCCTCTAAGCTCATTTAAGACAATCCCAACATTGTACGAGCACTCACATGTGGAATATTGTACATCTTTGTCTTCTCCACGGCATCCACAAGGTTGGAGAGATTGTTGTAACCATAGCGACACAGCTGGAACCCCAGGGCCCAATATGGTGGCATGTAGGGGCGACCGATAGCCTGTCATGCAATAAAGGGACACAGTCTTGGAAATATTAACAACAGAATAAGTAGTCAAACTACACAAAATTTACTTTGATGGTTCAACTACAATTTTCACTAATATCTTAATTTTCTTTGATTGTTCAGCATGTTCAATTTTCACTTATGCCTTAATTCATTTTGATAGTCTGACAAAGGTTTAAGTGCAATTTGAACTGGCCGGCTAGCTCAGTAGGTAGAGCGCTGGACTACAAATCCGAGGATCGCGGGTTCGATTCCCAGCCTGGCCACATAACTTGTGTGGGGATTGGTCATGAAATTATTTCTACGGCCATTCTCCCCCTACCTCTGATTCAAGTAGGGCAGTTGTCAGTTACTGGCATAAGTATGTGCACTTAGTACTGGTAAACCAGCTTACCCAGGAAAAGTGTGAGTAGGTTAACTGACCGCCGTTATATGACTGATATACTTTTGAATACAGCGAAAAATCCAAACAAACAAACAAACAACTAATATCTCAATTTAGTTTGATGGTTTAACCACAATTTGCGCTGATATCTTAATTAATTTTGATGAGTCAACCACAATTTTCTGAGATAACATAATTTACTTTGATGATACAACCACAAATTTCTGAGATAACATATTTTACTTTGATCATTCAACCACAATTTTCTGAGATAACATAATTAACTTTGATGATTTCACAACAATTTTCTGAGATAACATAATTTACTTTGATGATGTAATTACAATTTTCACTGAAAAAAAACAACAACAAACAGATTTGCACAGATTTGTTTTAACTACTATGAACATGGAATGCTTAATTTATCGGATATCAAACCAACTGACTATTATACATTCTACATAAGAATCTTTCACAGTCGGCATATCCCTGTGTACTGTTGTACAACATTTTTAGGTTCTGGCCCTAGGAATATATATAGAGAAGAACAGGTTACTGCCTGGTCTTGTGTAATATATCAGGTGAGGCTTTGAATAATATATAATATAATAATAATATTTTATTCGTGCCAAACCTGAAACATTACACAAGACCAGGCAGTAACCTGTTTTTCTATTTATCATACCATGTTTTTCTTAAAATTACACCAAACTAGCTGATTTTTTACATATTTAAAAACTAAGAGCCGCTCTGATTTTTCTGAGCCGACTTTTACACGTTCACGTACATGTAGTTATGGATTTCTAAAAGTTGACTGGATACCTTATTATTAACATTTCCTAAAGATAAATGAGCTGTTTTCACTACAAAAACACATAGAGTACACACACGTCTATTCATACAATATTGGAAACGCAAACTGAAATGGATTACTTCAGTCAATTTCATAGGAGAACATGCATCGACGAATTGTTTTGAGGCGCCATTTTCATGATTTTGGAGCTGTGTATTGAAATTGACATTTTGAAGATTGTTTCACTAATAATTATAGCGTGTTCAATTTTTAGTAAAAACATGTTTGAGACTCAACATAAACTGATCCTGTGTAATGATTTTTAGTGCATTTATTTAAAATGTATTGAAATAACTGTGTATGGATGATTTATTGTTCCATTGATGACGTCATACCACTACCAAAGTGCGGGTTTATGTGAATATTTAAAAAATAATGTTTTTGTGATTGACGACGATTAAAAATAACAAACTATATACGTTCTTGGTATGAAATTGTTTGTTTTGTTAAATCTGAATAATTTTCACAAAAAAATGTTGACTTTAGGAGTTGATTTCGAGTAATATGACGTACCTCCAAACATTGACTGATATAAACGCTACTGACCTGATAAAAAAAATATATTAGGCACCTTTGTATCAGGCCATTATCAGCATAGTGGTATGATAAAACTTTATATTAGCAATTTTCATTAATACTATCCCCCGGTGTATTGTTGTACGACGTTTCCAGGTTCTGGTCCCAGGAATATATCACTTTACATCAGTAATTTTCATGACAACCATACCCCTGTGTACTGTTGTACGACGTTTTCAGGTTCTGGTCCCAGAAATATATCACTTAACATTAGTAATTTTCATGATAACCATACCCCAGTGTACTGTTGTATGACGTTTTCAGGTTCTGGTCTCAGCAATACATAACTTAACATTAGACTAGTAGTAATTTTCATGACAACCATACCCCAGTGTACTGTTGTATGACATTTTCAGGTTCAGGTCCCAGGAATATATAACTTTACATTAGTAATTTTCATGACAACCATACCCCTGTGTACTGTTGTATGACATTTTCAGGTTCTGGTCCCAGAAATATATCACTTAACATTAGTAATTTTCATGATAACCATACCCCAGTGTACTGCTGTACGACGTTTTCAGGTTCTGGTCCAAGGAACATGTAGAAATCCAGAATGCCTCCGATAGTTCTGTACGTCAGCATCGGCAGAGGGGTGAACGAGTAGTCTGCCAAGGGAGATAACAAAAGATTAAGTTAACCTTTAATTATTTATTTATACAGTTGACGGTATGCTATGGGATATATAACCATCAAGCAAGTCCTGGCTTTTATCAATAAAATTTCGTCATAGGGTCAAATGCATTAAAAAATCTCCATCTCAACAACATATCAGCTAATAAGCTAATTTTAAGAAAAGGAAAAACAAAACTTGAATACTTTTTATGTTCTGTTATTTCTTAAAAATTTTAATATTCACCAATAGTTTCTGGTTATTTTTATGTAAAAAAAATGACTCATGAATAAAAAGCTAGTGCTTTAATTAATTATGCTTGTACATTTTTATTTCCTTAAGCTTATTCCATAAAATATTTTATAAACCAAAGTTTATGATTATTTTGATGCAAAAAAATACCGAGTTACACACATATCATGTAAAATTAGGTTTGTTTTGCACAAAACTATTCAAACTACATACCAAAACTAGTTTGTCATTATTATTATTATAATGAACAAACAGAGTTACGTTACATAATACAAAATTAGTTTACCATAGGTTTGGCACATTTAAAACGCCTAAAGAAACCCCCCGACAGACCTTGTGCGTTACTGTTGAGTAGCAGAACTCCGTGTGAGTGTCCCCCATTGGCTGTGTCTTCAATGCACATGTAGAATGGATGTACGCCATAATGGTTCAGATAATCCTGTCAGTAAAATATCTTTGTATATTTCATCAGCAATATATGGCATGCTTTGAGAGAAAAATATACATTAAAACATGTCGATGAGATACAGAACCATATGAAAATATATGCTACTCAGCAGAAAATACACTACAAACAAATAATGGTTATTATTAAGAAGAAGCCACTACATTAATTTAAATGTTGCGTTCTTTAAAGTATCACTAAGACACTGATGCATTTAAATGTAATTGTTGTATAATATCCAATATTGGTGTAAAAGCAACACCATCAAGAACTTGTGTAAACTCATTTGGAATTGTGCATAACATATACTGAGAGAGCTGGAATATTTCAGAACAATGCGTGTGTGATTACCCCCCAGCTAGTGGGCTGATCTCTCGCAAACAGGGGCCAGGACCGGTAATTGAGATCGTGTCTGAGGGAGTGATGGATGTTCTCTCCGAAACCGTAGATGTTCCTCGAGGGAAGCTTGGTGGAGATGTGGAGATAATGGTCGGAGAACGTCAAACCACCGACGCCAGTATCCCATCTATGTTTAATGTGTGCTATATTCTCGTATTATTACACTAATGATCAGGAACATTTTATTGCTAAAACTTTAGTTTAGTATATAAGTCTTTGTATTACTGGTATATAGCATGGAAAGTATTCCACTTACTATTGGTGTAAAAAAACAACAACCAAGTATTTGAACATGTATAATCAATATGCAAATATTAAGCCCATTATGGATTTGTTTTTGAAACTGTTATTAATTACTAACATAGAAATAGAACCAATGTTTTAAACATATTTTTTGGTGCGAATACAAAGTTTGTAACTGTACATGCATACATAATAAATATCTCAGCTAAGCTTTGCACCTTGCATTCGTCGACAAGAAGTAGATAATATTGCTAATACAATATAATATGAATTAAACCAATTCATAAACACCAAAACACTTACAATATTTCACCATTTGACCTTCGGATCACTTGGAAGGTGAAGGGGTCATCACTTGTGACCCTGACCTCATATCTTGGGTCAAGAGCTTTATCTGACCCCAAGTTCAGTGTTGTTGGTACCTCATACCTCCCACCATTAGCATCATCAAACTGAAAGAAGAAAACACCACAAATGCTAGAGGATGTGCATAACAGACAACTGTTCGACTTAAAATGTTATCAGTAGTATATTAGGTATATCTTTTTGAACTATAGTTTTGTCAACAAAGTTACCTGAAAACAACATTCTAAGAGCACTAAGAGGAAGATTCATTTGAGAATGAATTAAAAGTAATTTTTACGGTTATAAATAAATAGTATATAATTAGTTATTATAATACAATGTACATAGAAAATATTTTAGAATTGCTAAATATTTGGTATGATATCGGAGATTCTTCAAGATCTATTTTTTTAAATACTATAGTTTAAAGAAAAACAATTACATTATGAAAAAGATTTTCCAGAGAAGTTTGATTGTTGTAGTATACATTTTAAAAGAGTGGAAGTCTGTCTTAAACAATCTGAAAAAAATGAAGCCTTATTATAATTTTACTCCAAACTCAAGTATTGTTAAATGGATACAATTATACTTACTAACATTAATTCAAGAACAGAGGTATTTAAGCCAAGTTGATTATTTCTTATTTAGCAAAACAGAATTGTCCTAAGGTTAATTATAATGACCGTATGAGCATTACCTTGAACCGAAGTACATCGCTGCTCCTCATTTCAACTGTGAAATTTAATTTCAGGATATCTGGACTTCCTTGACCATTGAAAGGACCGGGTCTGGTTTTCTTCTGAAGCTGATATGTAAATCCAAGGTCTGTGTCAATTCTGCTTCCGACAACTTTGTATCCATAGTTTTCGAGGTTAAAGTAGCATTTTGGTCCTTGCGAAGCTATTTGATTGTAAACACAGCCTCGTTGGTGGCACAACTCTTCTGTGACCTTGACACTGCGACCTTGAGCTTCTGGTATGCAGTCATGCCGTGTGCGCTCGTCATCACTTTCAGTGCTTGATGGTCAATCAAAATATCACATCAATTGTAAATAGCAAATCTAAGTTGATGAAATTTGAAAAAAACAACTTTTAATTACAATGTGCTTTACTGAGTGTAATGTATTTAATGTATATTCCAAGTTGGAGTTATATCAGTTTCATTTTAATCATTTAAATACACAGCAATTAAAAAATCAAAGCACTTCCAACTTCTTAAATAAACAAGAGCACCACCTATGGGTGCTGGACGCTGGACTTTCTCATACTTGATAGTAGTCTGGCATTCTGTTAATAGAATGTGTTCATCACTGTGATGAAGTGTCTTAAATAAATAGCTCTCATAGATATTGAGAAATTTGACATAAAGCTAACATTCTAAGTTGAAAAAAGGGCAATAACTCCACCAAAATCCTTTGATATAGTTACTTCATCTTGTCTACAGAATGGGTTCATAACTGTGATCAAGTAGTTTGTGTTTCAAGTCAATACCGCTTACAGTCAGTGTGCAATTTTACCTAAAGCAAAAATTCTAAGTTCAAAAAAGGGCAATTACTCAAACGAAATCCTTGATAGAATTACCTCCTCTTGTCTACAGACTAAATTAAAAACTGTGATCAAGTACGTTTAGTTTTTAGTCAATACCTCATACAGGTAATGAGAAATTTGACCTAAAGAGAAAATTGTGTTGAAATAAAGGGTAATAACGCCAACAAAATCCTTGAAAAGGTTACCTCCTCAAGTCTGCAGAATGCGGTCAGCACCATAAACAAGTATCTTGAGTTTTAATTTAATGTCTTTGATAGTTATTGAGAAATGTTATATTATAAAAAGAAAGTCAAAATATTATGAGTTGTGAGACTCTGGAAACACATATTACAGGGTTACCTTCCTTGTTGTAATGAATTGCCCTTTTGATAGTGAACAAGTATTGAAAGTTTCAAATGGATACCTTTGATAGTTTATGAGACATGGACTCTGACAAAAAACTTAACCAAAAAAACTTAACTAACGCAGACGCTGACGCAGATGCAGACACTGACACAGATGACAGAGCCACAACAATAACTCAACTTTATTTCTTTGCAAAGTCGAGCTAAAAACAAACTAAAGCAATTTTCAGAACAAGGAAATTACAGCAGAACTGTGTGAGTTGCGGGGAATTCAAAATGACTGACATATCTGAGGTATGACAAATCCAAAGTTTGACATCTACATAAAGAGATAACCATATTTATTTCAAATAAAACAAGAATGAAGAATCCATGTTAGGAATATTTTCAACAACCACATATCTGGAACTTTGAAATAAGTTCCAGTTTACAAAGTTAAGTTGTATTTTTACCTCCAGTAGATCTTGAAGTCTCTTGTAAGTGGAAGATGGAAGTCCGAAATAACAAGTGTCTGGAAGAAGATATTATGAATTGAATACATAATAGTAACATAATATTGGATTAAAGATGTTATTTGTTCAATTTGCTGAAGTTTGTTTTCTATCAAACAAATGTCTTCCATATCACATAACAGTTTAATGTGAAAAAAGCTCAATGTATTGCTGACAAATCAACTGGTAATACAAATTATGGTCCAATACTTATTGTAAAATGTACTGGCAGAACAATACTAGAAAGTAAAACAAGGCAACAAATTCTTCTGTACTGAATAATAAATATTTTTAATAGATTTGACAGAAATTCACATTTGCTGCAAAAAATAATCTCGTTTAAAGCAAGTTTTGTCATCCTCAGCGGCTAAACTATCTGTCCCCTTTCTTTCATGCAACAATATTGCTTTTTAAAATTACTTAAAAACAACTTATGCAAAGTTTTGTACCATTCCATTGTAGGTAAAGTTGAAGTTTTCACCATCACAGTAGACTCGTTTCACACCTCCCGGGGCGTTAATAACTTCGACACTGTTGAAGAATGGAGTTTCAGGGTCGGGAATATTTTCGTGTTGAATGGACATTGCCAACTGGTTCTGAAATTAAAGTAAAAACATTAAAAAGTACTTCATCTACCCAGTAAATGAATAAAACATGACCCAGCTAATCCGAGACTATCTACACAATTCATCTTAAATTAACAGGCTTAGACAAAGACTATAAATGTCAAATGTTTTACAGCTTAACGTTAAAAATAATATCTTTAAACGAAGAGGAAAAAGTGTGCAACAATACTAACACATTTTACAGACGAATATAAAATTAAGATGTTGAAATTAAGACGAAAACGTTTGAAACATTTAAGCAAGTTTTACCATCTCTGCCTTGAAGGTGGCGAAGAAATAGTTTCCATTCTCAGCAGTGTCCACTGAGTTACCATCGTCCCAGAACATCTCTCCCTCCGCTGTATTATCCGCATCAAGGGCTACCAAAAGTTTGAAGGGATTCTTACGACTGGAAAAAATATAATCTACGATAAGCTGAACAATCAGAATATTGGGTCAACTACGTGAATATCATATGTCAAACATCGTTTAACATCAAAGAAAACTCTGTAGAATGTGGCAAAACTGAATGCTCCACACTGACTAGTACGAAGTAGGCCAAAACTGAATGCTCCAAACTGACTAGTACGAAGTAGGCCAAAACTGAATGCTCCAAACTGACTAGTACGAAGTAGGCCAAAACTGAATGCTCCAAACTGACTAGTACAAAGTAGGCCAAACTGAATGCTCCGAACTAACTAGTACAAAGTAGGCCAAAAAAACTAAATTGTGTGTTTTGGGAAACAGTCTCAAGAAAGTCAAGAAAGTAAGGTAGGGTCGGAATTTAGGTGTTTTTAAAACCTTTTTTTTAAAGACAAATTTTGGTCTAAAAACACTGAAAATCCGGGTTGCCCGAAACAAAGAAATTACTTTTTTGGCCTTATCATTTATGTTTTAGGGAAGAAGATTATACAGACATTTTAGTCTCTAATAAGAATTGTTTATATACAATAATCACTGAACAAACATATGACAATATTTTTCAATTTCAATGAAACAGTTATCTGGTCACTTATAATAACAGTCAGGATACTAATATAAAAAATCTTATAGGTCATGTTAGAATCAAAATAATTTTCACATTATCTTTGTTTATAATCTAATAAACAATGATTTGTCATTCTGATGCAGTATATTAAAAAACTCTGGCTAACGCCATCTTGGTTTAATTCCTACACATCAAAACTACAAATCGTTCTTCATTAGCCGATAAACAACTCTAAATTGAAAATTATTTCTTAATTTTAAAATGTTAATCAATCATACCTGAAGTGAGTGTTGTTCGCTGGTTTCTGCATCGGAAGGATCGTTCCACCTCGGACAAAAAGTCCGATCTTAGAATCAGCGTTCACAGTCCGTTTCATGTTGTAGTTTGGTCCAGTGTGTGCAGTGTGATCATAGAAGTCATACCAGTCACCTTCGGGCAGAGCGTAAGAGAGCTCAGTGGCACCCTGATATTGAAAGGAAATAAATGTTGAAAAACAAGAAGTGTCATATTGGCTGAAGATTATGAGGTGAAAACAATAAATGTGTATACATATTTGCAAGTACTGGTATGCCCATTAGTGTTTGAAAACCTTGATATAAATTGAATGTACTTTGCATCATTTGAACTTGTTCAGTTAAAAGTTAAATGTTGTACATTTAAAGCATTTAAATCTGCATTGGGCAGAACATATTTTTCTTTGTACTAAGTAAATATTAAATAATACAATGTTACTCATTGTAAAGCTTTTACATTATTTTTTTTTTATCATCAGTAATGAATATATAATACCGGTACTCAAAAATTGGTGGTCATTGTCATAAATAAAATTCTTGAAAAGTATACATAAGTCTAAGAATAAAAAGTGTTTCACAAAAACAGGACAATCTTTTGACAAAGGTGTGTTTCATTATTGAGAGGACACACATTTTTACCTTATGTACAGCAAAAATCATCTCAGGAATATAAACATTTTATATATGCTTGTAGGGGCCTGTATGCACCAACCAAATCTTAGACTTAAAACGTAAAATAAAGAATATTGTTGAAACTGTTATATTCTAAGAATGCAGCTGTATTCACCAACACTAATTTTATAATTCTTTATTTAGAATGATTTGTTAATGATACAAGTATAATTAATGGACATTGGTATCTGTACTACGCGGAATATTTGTGAATGCATAAGTATATTTTTGTTGAGTCCTTGTCTATTCTATATTCTTAAGTTTAAGAATAGCTTGGTGAATATGCCCTATACATATCTATCATATAAATGTCATATAGAAGTCAACATACCTCCTCCAGAATGGGTACAATAGCTTGGTGAATATGCCCTATACATATCTATCATATAAATGTCATATAGAAGTCAACAGACCTCCTCCAGAATGGGTACAATAGCTTGGTGAATATGCCCTATACATATCTATCATATAAATGTCATACAGAAGTCAACAGACCTCCTCCAGAATGGGTACAATAGCTTGGTGAATATGCCCTATACATATCTATCATATAAATGTCATATAGAAGTCAACAGACCTCCTCCAGAATGGGTACAATAGCTTGGTGAATATGCCCTATACATATCTATCATATAAATGTCATATAGAAGTCAACATACCTCCTCCAGAATGGGTACAATAGCTTGGTGAATATGCCCTATACATATCTATCATATAAATGTCATATAGAAGTCAACATACCTCCTCCAGAATGGGTACAATAGCTTGGTGAATATGCCCTATACATATCTATCATATAAATGTCATATAGATGTCAACATACCTCCTCCAGAATGGGTACAATAGCTTGGTGAATATGCCCTATACATATCTATCATATAAATGTCATATAGAAGTCAACATACCTCCTCCAGAATGGGTACAATAGCTTGGTGAATATGCCCTATACATATCTATCATATAAATGTCATATAGATGTCAACATACCTCCTCCAGAATGGGTACAATAGCTTAGTGAATATGCCCTATACATATCTATTATATAAATGTCATATAGAAGTCAACATACCTCCTCCAGAATGGGTACAATAGCTTGGTGAATATGCCCTATACATATCTATCATATAAATGTCATATAGATGTCAACATACCTCCTCCAGAATGGGTACAATAGCTTGGTGAATATGCCCTATACATATCTATCATATAAATGTCATACAGAAGTCAACATACCTCCTCCAGAATGGGTACAATAGCTTGGTGAATATGCCCTATACATATCTATCATATAAATGTCATACAGAAGTCAACATACCTCCTCCAGAATGGGTACAATAGCTTGGTGAATATGCCCTATACATATCTATCATATAAATGTCATATAGAAGTCAACATACCTCCTCCAGAATGGGTACAATAGCTTGGTGAATATGCCCTATACATATCTATCATATAAATGTCATATAGAAGTCAACATACCTCCTCCAGAATGGGTACAATAGCTTGGTGAATATGCCCTATACATATCTATCATATAAATGTCATATAGAAGTCAACATACCTCCTCCAGAATGGGTACAATCATAAGAGCATTTCCCCACATGAACTGTCTGTCCATGCTGTAGAGATTCTTATCCTTGGGAAATCTGGAACAGAAGGTTCACGAAGGTAACAAAGACAGTCTTAAAACATTCTGAAATTTAAATGAACAAAATGCTATTGAACGAAATTCATTATATTAACAACCAAATATTTCTAAACATTTAATATTTTTATTCAGGGGTAAGATTTAATCCAGAAGCATTGAAATGTTTTGTCCTTGCAAAACATGTCCTTTATTCTGAGACTATTGACCAGTTAAATAACACAAATGTATTCCTTAAACATTATATTAAAAGCCAGAACTTTTTGTGTGTAACCTACTCATGGAAAACCGGACGAACCACAGTGCCACCAATCGTGTGTGCCTTGTGGAACAGTGTGTAAAGATAGGGCAGAAGCCAGTAGCGTGTCTCCATAGCTTCTCTGGTGGCTTCAGCCACTTCAGGCCAGATGCCGGGATCTTGATTCTACAGTGCGGACAAAACATCAGTTGTGACAATAAGAAATATGTGTGTCTACTACATGTACATTACAACATAAAGTAAGACATATATATAAGAAAAACTCATTGTTCAGGAATATTTTTTAAATTTAATTTAATTTGAAAGGATTTTGATTTTAAAGCTTAAAACTGCTGTTTACCTGCTGAATGTTTAATAGTTTATACCAGATAAAATTTGCTAAACAATTCCATGAATATAAGAGAATAGGAGAATAGAATTAGGTCAAGGATGACTTAAGCACGATGTCTAATATCAAACTGTGCTTATTTGGCCAACAGTTGCATACAAGATTTTATTTCTTCTGCCATGGCAACCAGTGTTTTAAATACATAATCTGAATTTATAGGGATTTGACAGAGAACCGTGGTCATGCTGGCAGGCAGACGATCTCAATAATTTTGGTACTAGTCAACAAGTCTTACCGTTGCATCCAGCTGATTGTGGTTTCTGCTGAAGGGATAGAAAGCCCCGACCTGCTGCCATCGTTTACACATCTCCATTGTGGTGTTACCCCAGTAGCCGCATATATCCGCACCGATCTGTCAGTTACAAACAGATTATGTCAACTGTCATTCACATCAATAATTAAACCTCAACATTTCCAAAACAGCTAGACACCACCACTACTTTTGTTCTTGTTTTAGCTTGCTGCGATTGTACTTGTGAATTTTGATATTTAAGCATTAAACTATTGTATATGATATAGAAACATTTAGAAGATACCACAGTTTTACATTCAACCCTCAATTTACTCATAATTAGTCCAAAATTCCCTTTCTAGTTAAGAATCGGACGTGTTATGATATTTAAGAAAACATTAATGTATGTGAACATATTTCTATAACGGCTAAACATTTTCAAGACTAAATGTTCTTAAGGAAAAGCTACAAAACTTACATATGGAATTCCAAACAGGTTGAACTCAAGCATTCCTGTAAGAAAAGAATTACGATATAACTTTTTTTACTCATAGATGAAAGCATCTTAAAATTTCACACAGTTGCTTCTTAACTCAAACATGGTCATATTTTCTACAATTAATTATTCCCTATTATAAACGCTTGGAAAAGTTTGATTACCATACTCAATGCCAGTGTACCATATGACAGAGGTACATGAGTTAGCAGTTATGTTAAATTGGCAAAATCTTCGTAAACATTACTTTAAGTTAAACAAATGTCGAAAAAGGATAACAATATTTTAAAAACATTAATGTGAGTAAAGTACCGTAATTTGTCTGATCCTCGATATTCCTGAATGTTATTTGCACTATTCTTTTTCATTTTTTCTTTTGATGAAGAAATCATGCATTACAAAGTTCAAAACATCTTTCATTGGCATCTAACATAAACCAAGATTGTTTATCACATTACCTATTATTGAAGCTTGCATAGCGCTCCATTCTGAGTAGTTATCTCTGAGTCAGTGTCCAACAAAATAAAATATCTGTTGAGAGTGTCTAACATTGACAAGGTTGTCTAACACATTACCTATGATGGAAGCTTGCATGTCCCTCCATTTTGAGTCATTATCGCCGAGCCAATGTCCGGCATACTTCCCGCTTCCCGGGTACGTTGACCTTGAAAGGACAAAACTTCGCTCCCCAGTTGCAGACCTGGCGCCTCTAAAATAATGAGCAAGAGCTGTTTGTAAAACAGGTACATCCCCTCTAGCTTAAAAGCAATCTTTAAAAATCAAGTTTGGGGAATATCGTATGAAAACTGTCAGACATGGAGAGCGGAAACTGCTAAAAACGTCAGAACTCCACAATACTTGGGGGTGATTTGGCTGATTGTTGAACTTGGCTGAGATATTAATATGCCCACAAACATTTTCATGAAGTTTGGTGAAGATCAGATGAAAACTGTTGTAATTAGAGAACTGAAATAAATGTGGTCTACCGACCGATGGACCGACATTAGCAAACCAGCATACCCTGCCATCTTCGATGGGGGGCATAATAAATGACCAAAATAAGTTTTTTTTATTAGGTTATATACAAAAGTTTAATGTTATTCAAGAGACATATTTTTGTAATATGTTGGTGTTATTTCTAATTTTTTAATATGTAATACTTGCATGAATGCACTGTAATGTAACCTTTTGTAAATCTTTAAGTAAGCATATTTTTCCAAACCATAAATACCAACAACTGAATAAATTATATATAAAAAGACCTTTGATTATCTTCAATTAAGAAAATAAATAAAAGTAATCACAGCCCTTTCTTAAGGATGTTCTTTTGTTCTTACTTCACAGTTGGCAAAGTCTCACTCCACCCATATAGATTGTGCACGTCATAGTGCTGGTACTGCCCGTCCTCTCCTTGCCGGCTCACCATACATATCGTCTTGTCACTCAGTCTAGCCTCTTTTCTGTTTGTATCAAACTGGTAGCCGGCCTCTAACGATAGAGGGCATAACTTGATTCCAAACACAATATCCTTGAACTTTGGCCTAGTAACTGAGTTCATGAAATAGGTACACCAACAAATGCCGATCCCTGGCTTGGTATGCGCCATATGTGACCTACTTGTCCACTATGAAAATATCATGACCTACATGTTGTTGTTCTGTAAGGATAGTGCATAACCTTCTTTTGTCCTGTAAAGACAGTACATAAACTTCTTGTTCTGTAAGGACAGTGCATAACCTTCCTCTTGTTCTGTAAGGACAGTGCATAACATTCTTGTTGTTCTGTATTGACAGTGCATAAACTACATGTTCCGTAAGGACCATGCATAACCTTCTTGTTATTTAAGGATAGTGCATAACCTTCTTGTAAAACAGTGCATACCCTATTTTTTCTGCATGGACAGTGCATAACATACCTGTTCTGTATGGACAGTGCATGGCCTACTTATTCTGTAAGGACAGTGCATGGCCTACTTATTAAGTAAGGACACTGCATGGCCTACCTGTTCTGTAAGGACAGTGCATGGCCTACTTGTTCTGTAAGTACAGTTTATGGCCTACTTGTTTTGTAAGGACAGTGCATGGCCTACTTAATCTGTAAGGACATTGCATGGCCTACTTATTCTGTAAGGACAGTGCATGGTCTACTTGTTCTGTAAGGACAGTGCATGGTCTACTTGTTTTTTAAGGACAGAGCATGGTCTACTTGTTTTGTAAGGACAGTGCATGGCCTACTTAATCTGTAAGGACAGTGCATGGCCTACTTATTCTGTAAGGACAGTGCATGGTCTACTTGTTTTTTAAGGACAGTGCATGGCCTACTTGTTCTGTAAGGACATTGCATGGCCTACTTACTCTGTAAGGACAGTGCATGACCTACTTATTCTGTAAGGACAGTGCATGACCTACTTGTTTTGTAAGGACAGTGCATGGAATACTTGTTCTGTAAGGACAGTGCATGGCTTACTTATTCTGTACGGACGGTGCATGGCCTACTTGTTCTGTAAGGACAGTTCATGGCCTACTTGTTCTGTAAGGACAGTGCATGACCTACTTGTTCTGTAAGGACGGTGCATGGCCTACTTGTTCTGTAAGGACAGTGCATGGCGTACTTGTTCTGTAAGGACAGTGTATAACATAATATATATGTTCTGTAAGGACAGTGCATGGCCTACACGTACTTGTTCTGTAAGGACAGTGCATAGCATACCTGTTCTGTAAGGGCAGTGCATGGTCTATATGTTCTGTATGCATTACCTTCTTGTTATCTAAGGATAGTGCATAACCTCCTTGTTCTGTAAAGACATTGCATACCCTAATTGTTCTGTATGGACAGTGCATAACATACTTGTTCCGTATGGACAGTGCATAACATAACTGTTCTATAAGGACAGTGCATGGCCTACTTGTCCTGTACAGATATGATTGCCCAATAGGGCCTATATTGACAGTACATGACCTTCTAGTCCTGTATGGATTGCACATGTCATGCTATTCATATATGGACTGTATACGACCTTATCAAGCAACGACTAAACATGCCCTAATGGTCTGTATGGACTACATATACATAAAGAAAGATGACTTACAAGTCATATACGGACTGTACACTACATACTTGTCCTATATGGAGGATCCTCCAGTTTGCTGTTGGTTGGACAATGCAGGCTCCAGTATGGCTTTGCCTCTTCAGGCCAGTTCCATGGCCTTTCTAAATTGGTCCCAAAATTGGCTGGTTCATTCATATCCTGCAGACGAAATGCAAGTGCTTGTCAGGACAGTTTCTACAATTACTTATACATGATTGACTCATACAAAAGAATATGTGGTTTCATTTCTATGCTTATAAACAACAGATCATTTGATATCACAATGACAATATTCCTACATGCCGCAAAACAGGAATTTTGCTTCAAGACAAAGCCATCTTTTTAAAAGAACATTTACAATAATTATAGACTCTGAGGCTGCATGATGTGGAAAGATTGTTTGCTATCAAATACAGCCATCCATCAAAGGAGTGCATATGAACTCAATTTACAATTAATTAGCATTTTTCAGAGACAAATTATACATACCGGTATGTTAAAATTATATGCATTGGCACAAGAGACAGAGATGTTTTTGTTGTACCGTGTTATTAATACATATGATTATATATTTTTTTAGTATATTAAGGAAAATACAGTAAGGTGGAGAGGGCGCATACAGTATCATGACTTCATAGTATTCAATTCATAGCATCACCCTTTAACTGAACTTTTTTTGGATACCATAACAATGCATTCAAAAACAAACTAGAATTGTATCAACAGACACGGATGCCCCAACCTATGCAGCCTTTTTCCATCATGCCACTTTGTCTTTATGCATACAAATTATTTTGCGAAAGGAGAATTGCCCCTTATACTGAACTTTTTGCTAATGTCTTCTCTCATCCTGTGAAGCAATTCGAGCCAAAACCAGTTAAAGAGTACTTGCCTCCACAAATTTATTTTCATAGATATTCTATTGTGGAAAAAAGGACAAAGGGCCATAATTCGGCTAATATTGGCCAGAATTTCTTCCTTTACAATCACCTATACATTAAGGTTCTTCAGCTGTGAAAGTTTAAGTGAAATCCCCCACGCAGTTAAAGAGAAGTTGAGTCCACAAAATTTGGGGAAGTAAATATTCTATAGTTGAAAAAATGAATAAGGACCATAATTATGCAATAATTGGTCACAGCCAAAATTCCTTCCTTTACGATCACATACGCATTAAGGTTCTTCAGCTGTGAAAGTTTAAACAAAAAAACTGCCAAGCATTTAAAGAGCAGTTGAGTCCACCAAATTTGTGGACGTACATGCATATGGATGGACAGACAAGTGCAATGCTTAATGCCTCCCACTTTGTGGGGGCATAAAACAACACTCTGCAGCAATGTGGACTTACTATCCAGAGGGCATCAAAAGGCACCACATCATGATGTTTAACGATAAGACTGGTCCACACGTCTTGAGTCTCCTTCTTGAAGAAATCGGGGAACACAGACTTTCCTGACGGCCAGACCTGGTAAACAATGTTGAATATCGGATTGCATTCTGCTGCTCATAAACAACATGTTCTCCATATTGATATTCATCATTAAGATTATCTATGACACTACTTGAACATATTTTAATAATTAATTGCAAAATGAATGCACAAAAATTAAGGCTACATTAGATGTGCATAAATCTGTGAAAAAAATTAAATACTCAGATTGAATTGCATTTAAATGATCTGAGCATTATATATTATAATATGGTATTATAATACACTACTGAATTTCACACTATGAAAGTATTTTATTCCTCTATTGCAACAGTCTGAATTCATCATGAACACAACAATGCTTATACATAATATACTATATAAGAAAGCAGAAACCAAGCGCATTCAGTCATCAGCAGTGCATGTTTTAGTATGTATGTTTCATTATTTATTTGTTCAGTACATATAACTACTCAATGTATATGTGAAATGAAGAATGATACATATAACTGCTCAATGTATATGTGAAATGAAGAATGATACATATAACTACTCAATGTATATGTGAAATGAAGAATGATACATATAACTACTCAATGTATATGTGAAATGAAGAATTATACATATAACTACTCAATGTATATGTGAAATGAAGAATGATACATATAAATACTCAATGTATATGTGAAATGAAGAATGAAGATGTTTCATAGAAATGATCTTGTGAACTCAAACTTCACGCACAGAAGTCAGCTTCAAAAAGGCATAATAAATTTAACAACTTTTGGAAAATTTACATTCATACTGAAATCATTAGTTACTAATTAAATAGCAAAAAACTCATCTTACATGACTTACATAACCTAACAGAGCGCCGGTGGAGTCCTGGTCTTCTTCAGCCACATTCAGGTCAGCAGGCCACATGACTGAACCCCTGATTGCCGTCAAGTTGTCGTACGGTGGATAGGTGCCAGGGGTCATGTTGCTTATTATAGCTGGATCCTTGAAAAAGAATATTAAAAAAGTAACATTTAAAATGTTCCGTTGTTATATTTTCTTACTACCTATTGATGGTTTAGGAGTCAATGAGCAAGAAATGATGTGCAATATGTTTTAATTGACATAATCACCTGTAGAATCTGTATACAAATCATAAAGTAGATGTTTTGTTTGTTAATTAATTAGGGACTTATCTAGGATCATAACAAGCACAGGCTGCTACATGTACCTGAAAGAAGCAGGGGCGAAGTCATAAAAGTTCTTTGACCTTTTCTAATGATTTGGTTAATCCAGGGCTTATCTGTTTCATTCTAATAATCAAGGTTTTGAACATGCTTACTTCAAATATCATTGAATAAATGCAAACATAATTGCAATACAACAGAGGGGGAATGAACAGGGTGCAGCTTGCTGTTTCATTATGGATCTTTTTCCTATGTTACTATCCATCTTTTCATTGTCAATGTAGAACACAGCAAATAGTAAAATGTCCCATATATGAGACTGTAGTACACTGAGAATAATGCAACCTATTTTCTCCACATAAGTGTTATGTCACCTACCAGTATGATGACCGTTCTCATGCCTTTGGACTGAAGATCCCTGAAGTATTCGGGCAGCCGACCAAACTTCACCTTATCCACCGTGAAATCCATGTTGGCATCGAAGTGGTCAATGTCACCATACTGGATGTCCTGAAATTGTTGTACTGAAGGTTAAATGACATATTCACAGATTGGCAAATTGACTATATCAAAAGTCTGTGTTACAGATTCCATAAACAAACAAATTTAATATATAAAGAAGGGACCAAACACTAACACTCCTGTTCACATAACCAGGTTTTCAGCACTTCAAAAAATGGTACTTTTAATTACAGCAACAAACAAACAATCTGGTGTAATAAACAGCAACCAGTGAACACCAGCATCTGGGAAACATAACTAAATGAGAACAAACATGTAACAATCCTTTACCAGTGGTATATTGTTCTTCAGAGTTCTGTTTAGCGCTGCCTCCATGTCATCAACATTCTTGTATCCATAGCGACACAATTGGAACCCAAGGGCAAAATATGGTGGCATGAATGGACGGCCTATCACCTATACTTTTTGGAAAAGCAATATTTTAAACAATTTGTCAGTTTTGTTCACAACCGTGGCCTTAACACTGAACTGATTTTTGTCCTGTGGACAATGGTCAGTATTTTGAATGTTCCTAATGAAAATATACATTTACGTTGTACTTAAGTGAACATTTCAGGTATTTTTTTTATATGTGAAATGAAATTATATGTGTTCTCAATTGAGTTAATAAAGAAATATAAATTATGTTCAATGTCTTACTAACGAGATTTGTGATTTTAAGCCAAGGCCATTTTTATTAATATACTGGTAATTTCATGGCAAAGATATAGCATAAATAAATTTACTACTAAAATATTGTGGATATAGAGACTACTAGGTTAGTGTTGAATACAGATAGGTTTATTTAGCGAGGCTTAGAAAACCTAAACCGCGAGCCTTGGCGAGTGGTTTAGGTTTTTGTGCCGAGCAAATAAACCTATCTGTTTTCAACACTTACCTGGTATTCTATTTATCCCATCATTTTCTGTCTTTATTTTGAAATTCAGCGAAAGAAAATCGCTGAATAACACAAAAAACATCGAATGACGTCACGAAAATAAACAAAATGACGTCATTATAATGCGCGTGTGTGCTGTATTCAACAAGGTGGAATACAGCTAAGTTTATCCCACGGGGTGTTATTTTGTCAATGCAGGTGTGATGATGGGATAAATCAAAATTTTCTGCTTAAAAAAATAAATTGCATATCAATAAGTACAGTTTTGTTTTCTTCAATTAAGTACATGAATCTGAACGAGTCAATAAAAAATTGCCTGATCATTGTAATATTCAGGAGATTTTCTTCATAATAATCATTGAATTATTAAATCAAAGATTAAAAACAATGATAAACCACACATGATGTTGCATTTATTTTTGTTGACTTCTTAAGGCTTGAAGTCCAAGCAAACATACATAACAGGGGCAGATCCAGGATTTTGGGTTAGGGGGGGGCGTAAACTTTTGATCGTGCTGTTATGACCCCTTTTTATTGTCTGCGGGTCTGCAGTGATCAGCTACAGACCCGTATCAAAGATATATAATACTTTTTTGCAAATCATCATAATCATTATCATCATCATCATCATCAACGTTGTCGTCGTTATCGTCGTGTCATCAAATGCACTTTGTATCACATAATATAATGATGAATCACCGTATTGTGTTCAAAAGACGTGTTAATTCATCTGTATGTCATGCACCTGTTTTGGCAATAAATTGCCATGGTTTGATGTGCCTGTCCACTAAATACGTATTTGACATTCAATGTTATATATCAGGAACATCTTTAAACATGTAAAATCCGTAGCTGACTACATTCAAACCCTCACGCATATCGTTTTTTTGTATTATTCAATTACCAAAGTTTAATGGTGTCTTTTAGAAATTAATGTCATTAAATAACTCACACGTTCACAGCCATGTTCATCAATAAATTATTGTCTTTTTTTATCGAAACGAACTAACAAACCAACAGAAGAGCATGTTTTACACAAAATATTGTGAAAGATACTCGTATGATTGCATTGTGAACTATTAAGGCCAGTAATGCCGACTTTGTGTCAATGTCGCTGACATATGATGCCGGGAAAAATATGAAATCGCCAGAAATTGGAGCCATCGTTAGGAACACCCCTCTACTTTATCAAGTTAATTCTTTGTATCATGAATGGAAAAAAACATTATGAAATTTGGTGTTATTGCTAAGGCAACATTGAACAAAAAGTGTGTCGATTTAAATTTACATTTTTGGGAATTAAACTTCTTATTGAGACAAAATTGTTCAAGTAGTCATTGATTTGACTTAAATTATCATATTTATTCCAAAAGTGTACATTTTTTATGTGGTATCCTGGGCCTTTGGTGTATTGCATCTGACATCGTTATATTATATATGAATTTATAAAATATAACAATACCATCCACAAATAAAGATATATATACCCATCGCCTACAGTTTATTGTTTTCGCTGAACTTTGGCACCGGTACTATGATGTACGTAAGAAAGGTCGGGTATGTTTTACTGAAGTGAATATGTATATTTGTAGCAAAAGTGAGCGAGCAAAGCGAGGGAATTTTTTTTTAGCATACTTTATCCAGTTTTGACCGTTTGATATATGCCCATATATGTATGGTCCAAAAATTGTAGGGGGGGGGGGGCGCCGGGTTCTGTTGTACGACGTTTTCAGGTTCTGGTCCCAGAAATATATAACTTAACATTAGTAATTTTCATGACAACCATACCCCTGTGTACTGCTGTACGACGTTTCCAGGTTCTGGCCCTAGAAATATATCACTTAACACTAGTAATTTTCATGACAACCATATCCCTGTGTACTGTTGAAAGACGTTTTCAGGTTCTGGTTCCAGAAATATATCATTTCACAATAGTAATTTTCATGATAACCATACCCCTGTGTACTGTTGTACGACGTTTTCAGGTTCTGGTCCCAGGAATATATAACTTAACACTAGTAATTTTCATGACAAACATACCCCTGTGTACTGTTGTACGACGTTTTCAGGTTCTGGTCCCAGGAACATGTAGAAATCCAGAATGCCTCCAATAGTTCTGTACGTCAGCATCGGCAGTGGGGTGAACGAGTAGTCTGCCATTTAAAATATCAATAAAATATGCACCTTTTTGATGAGTAGTCTGTCATGTGAGAAGCAATGTCATATAGAAAGAAAACATCACAGACATTTACTCAATAAAAGACGTAAAATGCATTCGCATTGAAATGTGGTTACAAACTTCTATAAATGAAACTGAGGCGAGATCAACAGGATTGCAAAGCAATGATATATTAAATTATGGCAGATTTTAACTTGACAGTACATGCCTTGGGAAAATCTGGGAACTATAGGCAATAATGTACTTATTATCGCTACCCCTCAACAAACAGCATTGACGGAAGCTTGATTATTTGGAAATGAGCACTAATAGTAACAAGAGCTGTCAGAGGACAGCATGCTTGACTATTTTAAGTATTTCAGTTGGTACATATTTTGGACAGTGGAAAGGGATCAAGACGATGCTGTAGTTGATGACAAATGCACATTCCAAGTTTCAAGTGAATAACCTATCAAGTTTTTAAGTTATAAAACTTTTGAATAAAAACTTAAATCAGAAAATCTTTTGAAAAAGGGAGCGTAACTCTGTCAAAATACAAAACTTAATTATGGGGAGTGTTGCACTTGATGTTGGAGTTAATGACAAAGGTACATTCCATGTTTCAAGTGAATAAATTATGCATGTTTGAAAATAAACGACACCAACGCCGGGGCAAGTATGAAAGCTCACCTATTCTTTGAATAGTCAAGCTAAAAAGCATTTTGCAAATAAAACATACAAAGATAAAGACAAGAAACCAGAAATGCATTGATTCATATGCTACTTACCCATGGCATTACTGTTTAGAAGGAAGACCCCGTGTGAATGCCCCCCTTCCTCCATGCACATGTAGAATGGGTGCACACCATACAGGTTGGCTTCAGGCTGGAAACGAAAGGCAAAACTACTGTTAGCTTTTTTGCTATATTTGCATGAAAAAGGATGATACTTTTTCACGATTTAAAAAAAAAAAATTGCCTTCAAAACAATACGTGGAACATACAAAGTCTATGTCATGACTGGGTGGTTGATCTCGCGCAAACATCGGCCATGTCTTGTAGTTGAGGTCATGTCTGAAGGATGTGTGCATGTTTTCCCCGAAACCATAGATGTTCTCGCTTGGTAGTCTGGTACTGATCTGCAGGAACTGATCTGAGAGAACAAGTCCACCGACCCCCGTGTCCCATCTGAAGTCAGAAAATGTTTTATCTTACAGGAACAGATTTGGTATGTATTGTACGCACAATGCTTTTTCAAATGCAAACTGTCATTGAGGACAAAGCTTAGTTTTGCAGTATGATAGCCTGTGACTTCAGCCTTTATAAATAATCCGTAACTGTGATTCTGACAACAGAATTGTATTACCTAAGACTGCTCAGAAACATTTAATATGCTGGTCTTAGGTAAAAAAGGCAAAGCTAATAAATAAATCTCTCTCTTTTTTTTTTAAAGGAAACAAAATCAATAAAAATACACTGATCACAATATATACGATTTTCTAAGCAAATTCTGAGCAAAACATTTGTGGATCAAGTGAATTTTATTTTTATAAGCATGACTAATCTTTAGACATAATCTTGCCATTAGTTTATGATTATATTTATTATATAATAAATACATATTAATACCATTAAAATGCGAACTTACAATACTTTGTCAGTTGAATTTCTGATGATTTGGAATGCAAATGTCTCATTGTTTGTGATCTTGATTCTGTATTTGGTGTTTTTCCCTTTCTCAGTTGGTAAATTTAAATCTAAGGGCACCTTGTAGCGTTGGAAAACAGGGTCATCAAACTGAAACAATGCAATATTACAATATACACTTAAAAGTATCATTATGTTGTCATAAAAAATCACTCTATTATGTACTAGTATATCATTTCAGAATTGATGTGATATTATGTTGTAATACCAGATCAATTCTGGAATGGGATACTTCAGCCTTTTTGCTTGTTCTGACCAAATTTACATGGATGGTTATAAAATCTATTATAGTCAATATATTTCAATGAACTTTAAAATGCCAGTAATGAACATTGCTCATGCACGCATTGACAAACCAACCTATCTTTGCACAGGCATACATGGACAAACACCCTTTGCTCAGGCACGCATGGACTAACCCCCTTTGCATGCATGAACAATCCAACCTATGCACATGCATACATGGACAAACCAACCTTTGCTCATGCATGCATGGACAAACCAACCTTTGCTCACGCATACATGGACAAACCAACCTTTGCACATGCATATATGGACCAACCCAACCTTTGCTCATGCATACAATGACAAACCCCCTTTGCACATGCATACATAGACAATCCAACCTTTGCTCATGCATACATGGACAAACCAACCTTTGTATATGCATATATGGACAAACCAACCTTTGCTCATGCATACATAGGCAAACCCCCTTTGCACATTCATACATAGACAATCCAACGATTTGTTTGTGCATACATGGACAAACCAACCTTTGCACATGCATACATGGACAAACCAACCTTTGCTCATGCATACATGGACAAACCAACCTTTACTCATGCACGCATGGACAAACCAAACTTTGCTCATGCATACATAGACAAACCCCCTTTGCACATGCATACATTGACAAACCAACCTTTGTATATGCATACTTGGAAAATCCAATCTTTGTGATTGCAAACATGGACAATCCAACCTTTGCTCATGCATACATAGACAAACCAACCTTTGCTCATGCATACATAGACAAACCCCCTTTGCACATGAATACATGGACATACCAACCTTTGTATATGCATATTTGGACAATCCAACCTTTGTATATGCATACATGGACAAACCAACCTTTGTATATGCATACATGGCCAAACCAACCTTTGCTCATGCATACATAGACAAACCCCCTTTGCACATGCATACATGGACAAACCAACCTTTGTATATGCATACTTGGACAATCCAACCTTTGTATATGCATACATGGACAAACCAACCTTTGTATATGCATACATGGACAATCCAACCTTTGCTCATGCATACATAGACAAACCCCGTTTGCACATGCATACATGGACAATCCAACCTTTGCATATGCATACATGGACAAACCAACCTTTGCTCATGCATACATGGACAATCCAACCTTTCTCATGCATACATTGACAATCCAACCTTTGTATATGCATACATGGACAAACCAACCTTTGCTCATGCATACATGGACAATCCAACCTTTGCTCATGCATACATTGACAATCCAACCTTTGCACATGCATACATGGACAATCCAACCTTTGCCTATGCATACATGGACAAACCAACCTTTGCTCATGCATACATGGACAATCCAACCTTTGCACATGCATACATGGACAATCCAACCTTTGCACATGCATACATGGACAATCCAACCTTTGCCTATGCATACATGGACAAACCAACCTTTGCTCATGCATACACGGACAAACCAACCTTTGCACATGCATACATGGACAATCCAACCTTTGCATATGCATACATGGACAATCCAACCTTTGCTCATGCATACATTGACAATCCAACCTTTGCTCATGCATACATTGACAATCCAACCTTTGCACATGCATACATGGACAATCCAACCTTTGCTCATGCATACATGGACAATCCAACCTTTGCACATGCATACATTGACAATCCAACTTTTGCACATGCATACATGGACAATCCAACCTTTGCTCATGCATACATGGACAATCCAACCTTTGCTCATGCATACATTGACAAACCGACCTTTGCTCATGCATACATGGACAAACCAACCTTTGCTCATGCATATATGGACAAACCAACCTTTTCTCATGCATACATAGACAAACCCCATTTGCACATTCATACATAGACAAACCAACCTTTGCTCATGCATACATAGACAAACCCCCTTTGCAGATGCATACATGGACAAACCAACCTTTGCTCATGCATACATGGACAATCCAACCTTTGCTCATGCATACATGGACAAACCAACCTTTGCACATGCATACTTGGACAATCCAACCTTTGCATATGCATACATGGACAAACCAACCTTTGCTCATGCATAAATGGACAAACCAACCTTTGCTCATGCATACATGGACAAACCCCCTTTGCACATGCATACATTGACAATCCAACCTTTGCATATGCATAAATGGACAAACCCCCTTTGCTCATGCATACATGGACAAAATCCCTTTGCTCATGCACGCAAACACACTTTTAAAACCATTGTATCTGATAACGAAATGTTAAGTTGATACAATAGTTTCATGCTCAAAAATCTATCTGTAATTTAGGAAGCAAATTGTTACACATATCAATTTATTTTGATTTTTTATTTGCATTTGGTAGTAATACAGAATTAATGGAGTTTATTTAATAGTGAAGAATGGGGGTTGGTATGTAAATGGTCTATCAACCTTTATCGGCAAATGTTTTTAATAATGAAACAAGGGCAAGTATTTATCATAAACATACATAAAATCTTATCAAATGCTAAACTAAAAAACATGTCATAAAATATTTACATTCAAACCAGGGATTTGAATGTAGAGAAGTTCCTGTTTTGAGGATATAAAACATTTTCAAGAAAAGTGAATCATAAATGAAATATCACAGCCTTAACATTTGAACCATACAAAACACATTTTTATTTCAAATTACTGATTTTCAAAATAATATTTTCACTTACATTTGATTTTTAAATTATGAAAGTATGAGAGTTTTATGGCATTGTTCCTATACTCATAAAACACAGTGTTAGTAAAAATACATTTTAAAATTGATGTCTTAAAATTATTACATTGCACAAGTCTGTAGGTTTTTCATGTAAATGGATTTATCTTGGAAGTTATTAAGTTCTAAAGAAAGATGTTCCGATTGATTAGTTTTTTTTTAAGAGGAGCTTCTTTAATACTACTTTTTGGCAAGTAATTTGATTTTAAGTTCCACTTCTTGGCAAGTAATTTTATTTTAGGTAAATTTAATTTTTAAAGAAAATTTGATCTGAAATGTTCATTAAGACTGTACATGAGGAGATTTACAAATATCTGCCCAGTTCTACATGCCAGACTTGGTTCTATGAGAGACTTTCAGTTGTCAACAAATACTATCATGCAGATAGCATTAAGTACAAAGTACAATTTACAATGTCATTAACCTGTTGAAAAGTTTGAAACTCTGCAGGTTTAGGCAGGTTTCCAATACATTTTTAAATGAAGCTGATAACATATATCCGAGACTGAACTGATCATGTAACTTACCTGAGGTATAAAATCAAATGGTTTTCTTTCAGTAAAATCATAGAAAACCTTGAGTACACAATATGATCATTATCACTGATAAAGAAAACTTTCTGTTACAGATAATAAAACATATGGGAAATGTTATTGACAGATTGACAAGATCTGATTGACAAAGCCAGCCATATTCCTCATATTCTTATGAGTTTAAAACATCCTTCTTATGAGTTTAAAACATCCTTAAAATGAAACCCATAAAAAATATGGCCCACATGTATCACACATTTCAATTCATTATTGTATATAAGTTTATATAAACAATGACTAACTGGACAAACATCAAAGTGACAGAGTGCCTTATACAATGTAATGACTGCAAATCCGAATCTCTTAAAAAAAAATCTCCAGTCCGATGCTACTCTATTACTCACTGACTTGATCTTATCACTTTGCATTTGGGTTATTGTTCAGATGACCTTTCAGGAGACAGTCAAATTGTTGCCTTCAAAATGTTCACATTAATAAACCAACAATACTTGTGCATGAATTTTACATGCAGTCCAATATTTAATCCTTTCCTGGAAAACTTTATTTAATAACTATTGTCAACGTCTTGTAAAAATGTACTTAAAATTATTTGTTTCCAAGAATGCAGCATTTTGAAAACCATTCAGAAAGATTTGCAGTAGTACAAGCTCTTTCAACTGGTGCATAAAAGTGATGAAGGTCATGGTGGTTTGAAAGGTCATTTGCAAGTGACCTATCATAGGATGTCTACAGGTCTAGCTAGCATAATTATTTGATTTTAATAAGATTGCCTCATTCCCAATAAGCTTATAAGCAAAATGTATGTTATGTATTTAAATTATTTACAAAGCACCCACATTTGAGACTCATTATATAGTATACCAAACTATGTCACATGTCTTAAAAATGTTACGTTTGTCAACTATATAATTATCTTGTAAACACTCGTCAACTATTGCACAATGCATGTTGCGCTCCTCACCTTTAATCCAAGCAAGGCGTTATGAATGTGATTTTAGAATGTGTTTGACACATTTTAAGTTCTAATAATTCTGAAGGACATGCTACAGGTTATCAAAATTGTACACAAAAAGCCATCAACTCGACAATTATATGGGCTGCCATCTGGTGTAGATTGTGAAATACTGATCTTAAAAACATAGTGTTGTATCTAAAGTAAATTTACCAAAGATACAAGGATCCAGTGGCTCGATAACGATAACATGCAATATAAATAACAGTTGGCATATCATTGATAAAAAGCACTAACAAGGTGATAGATGTTAAACTAAACATTAAAAATTTATTGTTGAGATAACAAACAGATAAAATAATTCAAAAATGAGCTAAAAACTTATGCACATTTTCAAATGGAATTTAAACAGTTTGAAGTTCAGTTCAGTGTTTACATGTTCAGCACTACGAAACTAGCCAAAGTTTGAAGGGATTCAAATGAAACTTCATATAATGATAGAGGACAATGAGAGGAAGTGCAGACCACAAGGACCACAGCTCTTTCTTCAATATTTATGGAGTAATTGCCCTTTGTTTATATTTTTGGCAGAGCATACCTCCATTAGTATTGAAGAGATTTTAAATAAAACCAAATATATTGATTGAGGACATTGAATGGAAGTGCAGAGTACAAGGACCATAACTCTTTCTTCAATATTTATGGGGTTATTGCCATTCAGTTAATTTTCTAGTGCAGTGCATAATTCCATTAGTATTGAAGTGATTTAAAATAAAACCACATATATTGATAGAGGATGTTGAGAGGAAGTGCAGAGTACAAGGACCATAACTCTTTTTGTAGGAGCGTCATTTTTGCAAACATGTAACTGACATTGTGTTGCCTTCCTCTGACAAGCATATGCTTCGAAGGCATACGTCACATCCTGTAACAAGCCTTGTTAATATTCATACGCAACTCATAGGTTTCTCACATACGCAAAAGTGTGACAGGGACTTTAATGATGATATATTTCAATTTAAAATGGAAAGACAGTTAATATTTTAGTTTCCTTCATTATTTTTGTGCTGTACTATGCAAGAATACACACTTTATGGTTTTAAAGTTTTGAGAATCTGGACCCTGTATATTCATAGAATAAAGTGCTTATGGGGACTATGTCATCGAAAAGGGCCTCAAGGTGGCAATTTCTTACAAAAGTCTAAAATTAAGATATTAATACTGGCATATAATAACAGTTAAAACGAGTATATATAATAGACCGATCCGGGTTTTGCCACAAATAGTTGAAACTCCTCCCCAGCTATTGTTAAAGGATTAATTTCGATTCATAGAAAATCACAAACATTACCACATGCTCTTTTGTATAAAATAGTTTAAGCACTAAACAGGTAATATTCAAGTGCCATGATAGGATAATATTGCAGATTAATTTGAATACGATTGACATTTGAGAAAGCCTCTATAGTGTACACATTCTGAGATAAAAACCAATTGATAATATGGGTTCTGTTTGTTTGGTCCTTGTCATGTATTTTGTGTAACCATAGTTTAAACACGTTCCTTACAAAGCAGAATAGTGCAGTTGGTTAAAGCGCTGTCTGCTGTCATTTCTTCGTATGGCTTCTAAGACGTGAGTTTTATACCCGCTTGTGATTTTAATTTTGTCAAACTTTTAAGCTTATTTGCTTTTATCATATCTCATTTTATTTTATGCTTTCCAGTGATTTATAGGAAAATATCAGTGAAATAAAATTGGTAATTCACTGTTTGAAACAGTGAACATTTTCACTCCAGTAATTTTCACTGTTTCACACTGGTTCCCGATTGAATACAGTAAATAAAACGGACCGTCAACGATGCTGGGGTTAAAAAAATTGTGACTTAATGACATAATAATTCCTGTGATTATTTTTTATTAAACGCATATAGATAGCACATAAAATGTAACAGACCAGCGTAAAAAGCATAAAATCAAAAGAAAATTTGTAGGGTTCAGTAGAATATTGATTTTTGATTCACTCATGATCATAGAAAATATAAATGTCGATGATCACTCGTGAATTAAAATCGATATTCTACCAAAACCAACAAATATCCTCTGTATGTATTATAAAATGCACGTCTATAGTATAGCACATTTCTATCCTATAATATATAAATATCACAGGCAGTTGATGGGGATAGTAAATATTGCACACCGAGGAGAATAATGTCATGAGGCTGAAGGCCGAGATTGACATTACTCTTCGAGGGGGCAATTTTTACTATACCCCTCAACATGCCTGTGATATTTATTTTATTATATCGAACAAAAATACAGTATTTCAAAGAACAGTAAACTAGACAAAGAAACTAGAAGTACATAGTAAACTAAAGATTATTATTGGAAAATCAAGTGCTCATTGGATTTGATTTTTTAAATACATTTTTAAAAAGCGCCTACCGATTATTAGCTTATATGCATTTCTCGGAAAACACAAGTTGCTATTTTTAGGCACACGTGCTGGGTATATTCTGGCACACGTAGGGGCTGTATTTTGGTCCATGCGTCGGGTATATTGACGCGCATCATATCATTTATAGTGCAAAAGGAAACCAATTTTTCATTGATATAGTCCCTTTAAAGCATTGATTGGTGTGACATTCACCCAACAAAAGAATGACTTTTGTCAGATAGTCAGAGCCAATATGAGTATACATACGAGAAGGCCAAGAAGTGTTAAACGCTGCCCAGGGGCATAGCTTCCTTTAGGCACTATAGGCACGTGCCTATACATTTTTTCCATAGATGAAAAATTTAAATATGCCAAAAATGCAATAAAAACAAGAGGGGGTTTGGGGGTAAGGGGATCTTTCTTGGCTGTGTTGATACTTCATTGTTTAACAAGTGGATTACGTCAATGTGAAATAAATGTCATGAAACACACGCTTATTTTACAATTATTTTGTAGAATCGGGGTTTAGCTGAAGTTAATTGTTTGTAGCGCCACATACAAGCATAAACACTCCTGGCCCAAATTATCGCTTACAGCGTCATTTTGTAGATTCCGCCTATTGTGCCTATAAATTTTTTTAACCCAAGCTATGCCCCTGCTGCCCCTCAGAAAAATGTCCGGGGGCCTTCATTAGGGAATATAGTTATTTCATAGACAGTCTGATTGTGCTTTTTACTTCATCTTTCAGGAAAACAGATGTAAAATGTAAAGCCTTAACGAAATGTGTCACAGAAATTCAGTGAACAAATTGTTAGAAAACCTCTTTAAACAAAATCTTATCAAAAACTAAATTGATTGATATCATCCTCACAATGCCACTGATAAAGACTGGATTATTTAAATTGACGACAAAAAGAAATACCGGTATCAATCAATAAACAGAACATAGCACATTGTTCAAATAGCAGTAATGCAAACATTTCCCTCACAGGTAGCTGTTTACGTCTAATTCAATCAAAATTTGCACTTGGTAGACCTAACATTTCATAGTTTTAATGAAACAATCAGGAACCTGGAAATATTGCAGCTGACTGATGTCATGTGATAATAGCTTTCCTAATTTTTTTATTTTTTTCCTTGATTTCTTTTTAATTTGGAAGGAAATAGGCTGATAACGAAAATTATAACAAGGGTACCATTGTTGTTTTCGAACATCATTAATGTTTTAGGAACACCACACTGGTAATTCACTTTTACAATATTTCTAAACCGAAATTCCTGAATATTATTTGTGCATGAGAAAATAAAATAAAACTCAAGTCAGAGTCATACAGTCACAACTGATATCTTAAAGGAGGCCAATCAGAGTCATTTCTTTCTTCTTTTTTTTGAAAGACAAGAGTGGAAATAAAAAAATGCAATTTTGGGAAACTGCCAACTGTTGATAAATTGTGATTTTCATTCAATATCTGGACAACAAGAGATAAGTAGCCTCTACAGCTGCAAGTTTGTGAGTGTTAAGCATTCGACTTCGCACATGCGCTTAAAACCCTACTTGTTTCAATAAAAACACATCACATTAAATTGATCTGAATGTTAACTAACTATTTTATATGTCAAAATTGCCAATATTTGTTCAGAAATCTGTAATCTTACTTAAAAATAAACATGACCCAACAACGACCTTGATCTTTTTCAACTTCCTGTAAGTTCGTGGGCAACTTTTTATGACGTCATACACAGAGGCCCTTCGACTTATTTTTGTGTTTTGATATAAATATGGCAAGTTTTTAATGTCCTTTTTTATTTCCTTTGATTTTTGTTCGATTTTAATGAAATTAATACATATAAAATGTTTATTAAATAATTCATAAGTTTTAAACACAAATAACTGCAATAAACTTAACTAACAATAGTTAGTTAAGTTTAGCTATATTTATCTGTCGATGTTTTCTACGCAATTGTGTGCTCTTGTAAGTCAAGCTGCATAGAATTCGGACACGCGACGTTACGTCATTGAAGAGAAAATTACGTCATAATTTCATCCACGAACTTACCAGATAAGATGCTATGTTTTATTTTTATAGCGCGAAGTATGCAAAATGTTTCTCCAATCTGTTCTATGATTGATGTAACAAATAAGATGTTACAGCTGTTTTTTTCTTGAAAATGTGACAAATTGATCGTTATTTGAAAGTTTCTCAGTATAAGAAGTTTTGATCAATTTTGCCATGTTTTCAGGCAAATAAAAAGTGGCAATATTGCAGTTGTTGCTATGATCATTGGACAGAGGAAACACTTTTGTATTATGAGCTATAGAATCATTACATCACAGGTCCTCTATTTCCAGATAAGCCACGAACATCATAATTAATCACCAGAACACAACATTATATGCCAACTTTGAATGACCAGAAGAAATGCAAAATGTCATGATCCACAATCTATGTACATGTAAAGTGGATAATTATTTGAGTAAGAAATCTGAATCCAGCTGATCAAGATATGACAACCTTTGGTAAAAGATCGAAATTGCTTTTGGAAAGCCAACGGCTGCTAACAAGGACAGCCAATGTCCAATATGGTCACACAAAGGTCACCAGTATCATACACATGGTTTGTCATTTCATTTAAACTGATAAGCTGCCAAAGTCTTCATGCTGATTGTCTAAGGTCAAAGTGATGTAGGTATGCGATGTTCCAGCGTAGAGGTCATTTGCTGTACCAATGATATCCCGATGTAAATTTGCTGTCTAATGAAAAGATAACAGTGGATCCGTAATAGCTGGTAAGTCATCATGGAAAGAAGCACAAGACGTGATTAATTCAGAAGGACACAAGGTATCTTGCAATATGGGTCAATAACTATTTGCTCAGCTTATTTCATATCTTTTAAGCATACTCCCTGTTTGAGATAACAGGAACCTTTGTTTGATTGATAACATTTTTTGTGTGTCAACATATTTATACAGACAATTAATAAGTTATCACAAATATGGTGAATCAAATTTTTATGTCTATTTTCTCTAGCTCTTTTACTTATGAGTTTTTATGATAGGCGTGACCAATTAAATACAAATAATTTTGAAATAACATGATTAATAATTTTGCCTTTTTTCACAGTCAAGTTTGTTTTTAAGACTGGCAAAAAGCCACTCTCTCTGGCATCTGTTTTATCTAGAAAACACTGTTTTGAATACAACATGTATAAAATATAATAATGCTCCTTCAATATTGTTAAGTTCCAATAGCATTTGAGTCTGGTACATTTTGTATGCACACAGGTTACTGTTCATGTAACTCTTCTGGTCATGGCTCAAAAGTCTGCTTCACTTAATTGATCCCATTTCATTGCAAGCATTATACAACCAGTAAAACCCAGGTCACACTGTCATGTCACTACAATTGCCAACAAATTTACAAAATCTTGAAGAATCTTGGGTGATCGTTATCCGTCGGGAAGTGCGACCACAGTTTTGAACATATTCAAAACTATTGTAATGTATTGTAGCTCAGTTATGACTTTTTCCAAACCTAGGACAATCCTAGTGCAACTGCATCTCAAGCTGGCTTATTCTTACAGCCATCGCATAAGCATTAATGGCCTTTCATGTACAATCGTGACTGGTTTGATGACATATATATAAGGACCGTACTACGTTATGATACGTTTTGCTAAGTATGATACATTTTGCTAAGTATGATACATTTTGCTAAGTATGATACATTTTGCTAAGTATGATACATTTTGCTAAGTATGATACATTTTGCTAAGTATATGCTATGGATTTTTACGCATTCCTTACTGTTCAGTTGTGATTACAGTAGGATCTTTGTGGCAACAATCATGACTGCTCATGAATAGACACCATAGACCATAACAACATGACAATTGGTCGCGTTACCAACACGGTTTATCGCGATGTTTCTACACACTCACTATGTTTGCCTACGTTGGTGCCACAATTATGCCCTAGAAAAAAAATTAGATTACCAAAGCGTATACCTGACGCTAGTGTATTAGAACCGTGGAAGATTGTAACATACCTTGGTGAATTGGCTGTTCATAGTCTTGTTCTATAAAAACTGTCAGTATGTGTAGAAAGATGCAATCGGGACACTTTGCTCCGGACTGATCACAATTAACACGTCTGCAATCAATTGTGGGCAATTGTTCAAATCTTGACGGTGTCACCTAGGCTTAAGTTTGAATATTCAGTAGATGCAAATGGTCTTTCATGACAGTTAAAATACATGGGTGCTCAAAATTTGTGTTTTCCCAGTATTGCAAATTACAGTTGAACACCGTTATTTCGAACAGTGTTAATTAATCGCTATGTCAAACTATTTTTTTGGTCCAGATTTTTTTCCTTGTTTATTTAACAAAAATAACAATCATTAATTCGAAGTTGCCTATTTTGAATTCATCTCTATTTCTAACTAAAATTATGGTCCCAACTACGTTTTTCACACATAATCATCAGTGTTTATTTCGAAGTTGCACCTAGCCCAAGCTGTCTATCAAAGGTGTGATGACTTGGCAGTGGTCGCTCGGTTAAGTTTTCGCACCTTCAATTGTTTTCGAGTTTACCAAGTGATGACTGACGCGTGTGTAAATAATCAGCATTCAGTGGATATACAGTAGAGTTATAATTGTGGGTAACTAACAAAGCTGACAAATTTACAATCTTTACAATGTTATTTACAAACCTTCATTATACATGTGAACATCATATAACACACGGTGTTATTTAACCACATGAACAATTTTCTAAGCCATAACACTTATTAGTACAATGGAGAACATCTCCAAACTCATCGCAGTGGTAACTTCCCCTATCTTGACAGTAACCACCGCAATCACAAGTAAAATCCTTTCTAATTTGAAAGTATAATGTGTTTGTATTAATTAATGTTTACTTATTTAATGCAACTCAGTGCAATTTTCTACACAGTTGGACTTTTTTATATCATTTGCGATCAACAATTATAAAGGGAAATGAAAATAACTAATTAAAAGTTTAAACCATAATTAATATTGTCGAAGACTTTGATAGATCATTATCACGTGGTTTGTTATGACGGCTGGGATTGGATTAGAGCCATGCTTGGAAGCAGTCAAATCTCTGTGCGGAGGCTGGACCATAGCTATTTCAAACTTTCCTATTTCGAACTATTTTCGTCGGTCCAAACGACTTCGAAATAGCGGTGTTCAACTGTAAGTTAAAGCTACAATCAAATTAAGGCATTCAGGTTGACAACATATTATACAATTCCTGAAGTATATTTAAGAAATAATTGTCGGTTTATCGGCCAATAAACAACTTTGGAGTACTGATGCGTAGGAATTAAACCACAAGGGTGTTAGCCCGAGTTGTTCAATAACCACGCATCAGAATAACAAAGAGTTGTTTATTGGCCAATAAACGACGATGATGCAAAAATTATTTTGATTCTAACATGACTTGACATATACTTTGGCAATTATAACAGGAACTACTTATCAGTATGCTCCGTCCAGATTTCGGAACTTTAATTTGCGTTGTTTATTGGTAGTTTAACAAAGATAATTTTGTTCTTTGTCTATAGAAAAATTAGCGAGTATCATGTTAGAATACAGGATATAAGAAAATAACACGCTACAATGGCAAAAAGAAAGAGCCTACCTTAAAGCGGATTATATCATCTCCTAGCATCTCCACAACAAAAACAGCCTTTTCCAGATCATCTCCAAATGGACCTTCCTTTTTCTTGACCAGATCAACCCTGAATCCCAATTTAGTGCTGCTAACACCAACCACTTTGTAACCTATGTCTTGGCTAAAATAACAATCGGGAACCCCATTTATGCTTGATTTGACATAAATGCATCCTCGTTTGTCACAAAGCTCTGGCGTTGCTTGAACAAGGCTACCATGAGCTTCGGGTAAGCAATCAATGCGTTTTCTGAGCTCCTCATCAGTTGGTGCCGCAGTCGTTAAAGGAGCCATACTTTGTCCAGCGCTAGTGGGAGCTTTTGTTGTCATGGTAACAGGGGCAGCAGTTGTCTGCGGGGCCGCTGTTGTATGACCGTCGCCTGTTTGAGCCCCTGATGACCCAGACTCGGACGAACTTTTTTTCTCATAGTTCTGTGTGAAATACACGCTCACACCGATAACTGCAGCAATTAGGGCCAACACAAGGAGAATCCAAACATAGCGTTCCCGACTGGATCGTCTTGATTTATAATTCTCACCTACAATCTCTGACTGATCAAAA